>JAQJVL010001529.1:0-175594 GCA_035578905.1 Stictocephala bisonia
GAAGACCGGGAGTTGAATTAGAGGACAGACGGAGAGCGGCAGCCGAGCGACCCAGGCGCACCGACGGACCTAGGAGGAGGCGATGGACATCCAACACCCTTAGACACCTGAAGACGTGGCCTACTGATAGGGTAGACGTGGTGAGATTTATGTCCGCGTAGGGAAGTTGTAGGAGTTATACTGGTAGGGACCGTGGAGTAGCTGTACCACCTAAAGAGAGAAATAAAAGGTAAGAGAAATATCTGTGTTTGGGTCTATTTTATCCTCTGGACTACCAACCCCCTAGCGACACCCCCTTCACCGAGGGGGACGTGACAATAGTTAACTGTGATATAACTCGTACATAGTTAACTGTGATATAACTCGTACATAGTTAACTGTGATATAACTCGTACATAGTTAACTGTGATATAATTCGTACATAGTTAACTGTGATATAACTCGTACATAGTTAACTGTGATATAACTCGTACATAGTTAACTGTGATATAACTCGTACATAGTTAACTGTGATATAACTCGTACATAGTTAACTGTGATATAACTCGTACATAGTTAACTGTGATATAACTCGTACATAGTTAACTGTGATATAACTCGTACATAGTTAACTGTGATATAACTCGTACATAGTTAACTGTGATATAATTCGTACATAGTTAACTGTGATATAATTCGTACATAGTTAACTGTGATATAACTCGTACATAGTTAACTGTGATATAATTCGTACATAGTTAACTGTGATATAACTCGTACATAGTTAACTGTGATATAACTCGTACATAGTTAACTGTGATATAATTCGTACATAGTTAACTGTGATATAACTCGTACATAGTTAACTGTGATATAATTCGTACATAGTTAACTGTGATATAACTCGTACATAGTTAACTGTGATATAACTCGTACATAGTTAACTGTGATATAACTCGTACATAGTTAACTGTGATATAACCCGTACATAGTTAACTGTGATATAACTCGTACATAGTTAACTGTGATATAACTCGTACATAGTTAACTGTGATATAACTCGTACATAGTTAACTGTGATATAACTCGTACATAGTTAACTGTGATATAACTCGTACATAGTTAACTGTGATATAACTCGTACATAGTTAACTGTGATATAATTCGTACATAGTTAACTGTGATATAACTCGTACATAGTTAACTGTGATATAACTCGTACATAGTTAACTGTGATATAACTCGTACATAGTTAACTGTGATATAACTCGTACATAGTTAACTGTGATATAATAGTATAGTTTTAATAACTATTACAAAATAATATATAATTTTCTTTCAAAAAGTTTATGTGTCAAAAAGACAAAAAAGTATGTAATAGCAAATTAAAAATAAAACAGTTTTAAATCGGTAACTATAAAAATAATTGTACTGTCAGTTTAACGATTCGAATGCAAGTTAAATGTTGGTTTGGATATAATATAAGATATTCCGTATTTCTTTACTTTTAATATCCATATAGGGTAGGAGTAAAAAATACATATCAAGTTTCGAAAATATCTGAACCAATAATAGTTGAGTAACTGTTACAATTTTGTTTATAATCTTGTTATAATACTTACCCGTTGCTAATACATTATATACAGTTATGCTTAGAAACTTAAAATAATAATATGTTATAATTTGACAGATATTAACTATATACTACAGTTATAAGTAAACAAATTCAACAGTTAGTTAATCCATAAATACTTACAATAAACGTTCTTTATGTCGGAGAACTTCCCTGTGAACAACAAAATGTCGATTCACATCAATAAAATAATATACTTTATATTTAACTTACATACATTGACCAACTTTACATAGCATGAATAGGTAGAATTTAGTGACGAGTATATTTCCAAAATATTCAATATGTATTTTTAACGGGTGTCTGTATCATATAGGCCAATTAGGTTAAAATATACATTTTATAAGTAAATTTTGAGCTTCAGTGTGCTTTTGTATATAAATGTTGTTCAACTCTATGGTGGAAATCCGTACAGTTTGATTTTAGTTGTGAATTAAAACTTTGACAACTAGGGAATACGTAGAGATACTTAAGTACCAATAAACCAATAAACCTGACGAAAAGCCTCGTTGAAATTAAAATGTATTGGTTTTTATTGAAAATTTAATAATTTGAATATATAAAGTAACCAATATGAACTCTATCTCAACAAATCTACACATCTAATTATTAGGCCCCAAACCAGAATTAATTAAAGACAAACACCTCCTCACTCTAGAGCTTGAGGTGAAAATTAAGAATATGTATAAATAAACGAAAATATTGTATCGCTGGAAATATATTTTTATTTTTAAATTCAAACAACATGCTTCGACTTTTTTTAGTTTTTTGGAATCGACCTAACCTAGGCTATGGAAAATGCATTAGAAACATTTAAAATAATTAAAAAACATGTTTCTTAGTAAATGAATAATAGAGAATATTAGGTTACATTATAATATTAGGTTACATTATAATATTAGGTTACATTATAATATTAGGTTACATTATAGTATTAGGTTACATTATAATATTAGGTTACATTATAGTATTAGGTTACATTATAATATTAGGTTACATTATAATATTAGGTTACATTATAATATTAGGTTACATTATAATATTAGGTTACATTATAATATTAGGTTCCATTATAATATTAGTTTACATTATAATATTAGGTTACATTAGAGTATTAGGTTACATTATAATATTAGGTTACATTATAATATTAGGTTACATTATAATATTAGGTTACATTATAATATTAGGTTACATTATAATATTAGGTTACATTATAGTATTAGGTTACATTATAATATTAGGTTACATTATAATATTAGGTTACATTATAATATTAGGTTACATTATAATATTAGGTTACATTATAATATTAGGTTACATTATAATATTACTTTGGAACATATTTAGCACAAACATAAGTCCCAGAAAACTCATTTAGTTTTTAAAACAACAACAAAACCCAATGTTTAATTAGATACAAAATATAACAAATTAATATCATATTATTTCCTACTTAGCTAAATTAGTCAACATTATTTATTTATTAAGATAGAGAATTTGAATGTATTTTCAATGTTATTAATGAATTTTACATAGGGTAATTTTAAACGATCCACTTTGCAAATGAACAAAAAGTCTAAACATATTATTTTAACTTAAAAATAAAAACTAATTTTCCAAGAGTGCTACGTTTTCGTGAGTTTTATAGTAATAATAATGATTTTAATACATAAACTTACTAATTTTCTCTAAAACACTACATTTATGTAATATAAGTGTTCTCATCTTATTTTTTTTCAATAATCCAACAGCAGACATATTTTAAAACTCTTAGTAATCAGTAATTTAAGTTCTGTATAAACATATTCAATCAAAATAACCAAAGTGTTATTTTGGTAAGTATTTATGGATGTACATATTTTAAGATTACATAATTAGATCTTGTAAATTATGTAATTATATCGTCTTTGCTGAAGATATACACACAAATGCTGTTAACGATATAAGAAACCATCAAATGTTAAATAACTTATTGAGGAGTGTTAATATGAAATATTAAATAGATTTTCCAACAAGAGTTACCTTAAACACAAAATCGGCTAGTAAACTAATACATAAAATAAATACAATTTTATGTATTAGTTTATTTGATGTATCCTCAAACATAAAATAAAGTGAACTAGTAAATATCTATGTAATATAAAAAAATAAAGTATTTGAAATAAAATAAACAACTTACCGTAAACACTGGTGACTCACAGTAGGACAATCAATGCCTTCAACATTGTTGAGGCCAATTTGATAGTTTAAAAGGTTTAGCTTGATTTATATCGTTCCCCTCCACTCATACAGTCTACATACATGTGATTAGTATTCAGTACACAACTGTGTTGGCAATCCATATAATTCTATCTACTGTATCACTGTCTGTGTTGGCAGCTGTGGACATATTTATATCGTTCCCCTCCACTCATACAGTCTACATACATGTGATTAGTATTCAGTACACAACTGTGTTGGCAATCCATATAATTCTATCTACTGTATCACTGTCTGTGTTAGCAGCTGTGGACATATTTATATCGTTCCCCTCCACTCATACAGTCTACATACATGTGATTAGTATTCAGTACACAACTGTGTTGGCAATCCATATAATTCTATCTACTGTATCACTGTCTGTGTTGGCAGCTGTGGACATATTTATATCGTTCCCCTCCACTCATACAGTCTACATACATGTGATTAGTATTCAGTACACAACTGTGTTGGCAATCCATATAATTCTATCTACTGTATCACTGTCTGTGTTGGCAGCTGTGGACATATTTATATCGTTCCCCTCCACCCATACAGTCTACATACATGTGATTAATATTCAGTACACAACTGTGTTGGCAATCCATATAATTCTATCTACTGTATCACTGTCTGTGTTGGCAGCTGTGGACATATTTATATCGTTCCCCTCCACCCATACAGTCTACATACATGTGATTAATATTCAGTACACAACTGTGTTGGCAATCCATATAATTCTATCTACTGTATCACTGTCTGTGTTGGCAGCTGTGGACATATTTATATCGTTCCCCTCCACCCATACAGTCTACATACATGTGATTAATATTCAGTACACAACTGTGTTGGCAATCCATATAATTCTATCTACTGTATCACTGTCTGTGTTGGCAGCTGTGGACATATTTATATCGTTCCCCTCCACCCATACAGTCTACATACATGTGATTAATATTCAGTACACAACTGTGTTGGCAATCCATATAATTCTATCTACTGTATCACTGTCTGTGTTGGCAGCTGTGGACATATTTATATCGTTCCCCTCCACTCATACAGTCTACATACATGTGATTAGTATTCAGTACACAACTGTGTTGGTAATCCATATAATTCTATCTACTGTATCACTGTCTGTGTTGGCAGCTGTGGACATATTTATATCGTTCCCCTCCACTCATACAGTCTTCATACATGTGATTAGTATTCAGTACACAACTGTGTTGGCAATCCATATAATTCTATCTACTGTATCACTGTCTACGTTGGCAGCTATGGACATATTTATATCGTTCCCCTCCACTCATACAGTCTACATACATGTGATTAGTATTCAGTGCACAACTGTGTTGGCAATCCATATAATTCTATCTACTGTATCACTGTCAGTGTTGGCAGCTGTGGACATATTTATATCGTTCCCCTCCACTCATACAGTCTACATACATGTGATTAATATTCAGTACACAACTGTGTTGGCAATCCATATAATTCTATCTACTGTATCACTGTCAGTGTTGGCAGCTGTGGACATATTTATATCGTTCCCCTCCACTCATACAGTCTACATACATGTGATTAGTATTCAGTACACAACTGTGTTGGTAATCCATATAATTCTATCTACTGTATCACTGTCTGTGTTGGCAGCTGTGGACATATTTATATCGTTCCCCTCCACTCATACAGTCTACATACATGTGATTAATATTCAGTACACAACTGTGTTGGCAATCCATATAATGCTGTCTACTGTATCACTGTCTGTGTTGGCAGCTGTGGACATATTTATATCGTTCCCCTCCACTCATACAGTCTACATACATGTGATTAGTATTCAGTGCACAACTGTGTTGGCAATCCATATAATTCTATCTACTGTATCACTGTCAGTGTTGGCAGCTGTGGACATATTTCTGAATGGGATCATGATTACATTGGCGTGTGGCATAATTTCATAGAAAGTAAAAACAATCTTTTTTTATTCTAACAACCTTCCTTTACATAATCACTTCCGGTAGCTGGGAATATACACTGTAGTTTTTACAATATTCAAGCAATACTAACGCCATACAAAAACTTATCTTCGAAGAAAATGGAGCTCTTTTAGTTGTTATTTTATATGTTTTTAATTGCCTTGAGATTCACATATTTTGTATGTCCGTCTTTTTAGTTACACTGTTAAATGATTGATCAAAATATAAATAAAAAATGTTTAGAAATATTTAATATTTATCTTGAGGAGACGATCCATATTTTTGTTTGATACATTAAGAAAAATCTCTACATTTTTTTTAGAGGTTACAAGATTCGTGTTTTAAGTTTGTTTTGGAGCTATTGTAATTAACTGATAGGAGCTTGTTTTAGAATTTAGCCATCATGGTCAGAAAGAAAAGTTATTACAGCTTCGACCGAAATTTTGTATTGTTATTTACAAGGCAATTGTCAATAGGTGTTTGAGGTAACTCTTGTTGGCAAATCTCTCAGAAACTTAATATTATGACTCTTCAATAATTTATTTCCCTTTTCATGGTTTCTTTTATCTCCAGGAACATTCACGTATACGTTTCCAGCAAATATGAGATAGTTAAATCTTTTAGCAAGATAATCTATACGCAATTTAATTTATCCAAGAAATCTATTATAGTAGATCCATTATATATATATATATATAATAGTATATATAAAACTAATAAAGTAACAGTTTGATTATTTTAATTGAATATAAGTACAGAACTTAAATTTATGATTAGTGAGAGTTTTAAAATGTGTCTGCTGTTGGCTTATTGAATTAAATAAAGATAATAAATTAAGATGATAACATTTATATTACATAAATATATTTTGTAAGAAAAATTTAGGAGGTTTATGTATTTCAATAAGTATTATTACTATAAAAACCAAAGAAAACATAGCTCCCATGGAAAATATTTTTTTAAATTTAACAAGATGCTAATTATGACAAAAACTTATCGTTTTTATGATTTTAATATCAGTTTGTAAGTTTTTAAGCTAGTTTAAACAAAATTCTAAAGACACCACGATTTCTTTTTAGTGTTTTAGTGTATAACAACCAAACATAACATAAGAGAAGTGTACTTTTCTATTCAGAGGGTAGTTGGGCCACAAATCCAAAACGTTTAAAGCAAACTGCCATTATAACACATCTCGTCTTAAAGACATTGGTCAAGGAAAATGAACAGCACAAATTAGAGCTCTCTAAATCAATACGATCGTGAATGTTTTCGTTATTGTTCTAAGTACTCGTACGTCTGGAGACACTGCAATGTCTTGTTAAGAAATCTTACAAAAACATTTATCTGGTTGTTTATTCGTCACCACTCATGGCAGTGTTTATTTAGACGCCACTAATTTGTGCTGGTCATTTTATTTTACAAAGGCGTTTAAAATGAGGTTTGGTATGATTGAGGTTTGATTTTAAGATGTTGAGTTGTTTGCAAAATTTACAATTTTGCTATATTAAGCCCAATTGCCCTGATCATAACAAAATGTATATTTTGTGTCTAATTAAGGTGTAATGCTAGTTAAATCAAGATTGTTCTACACCTTAGACTATTGGACACAAACTAACAACAACAGGTTATTGGGGTGTCTCCAGCCTTTTGAATAATCCTGTTTAGTAAAAAATAGATGTTGTTGCATCGATATAACAAAATTGGAACATAAAAATGTTAAGTAGTCACTTTATTAAATATATAATTTATTTAATCACGTAGGATAAATGTAACCTTAATGACGAATGGCAATGACTTTAATGCCGTTACAAAATGGCAATCTTTGAACCGTCACTATTTTGTAACAAATAAGGCTGTTGAAGTACGGTTTGTGCAGCATTCTTATTTTTTTGACTAGCCGTTTAAAAGAATGTACATAATATTAACCCATGCTAATATTAAAAATATTCTACTTACTCCTCGTGGACCGTTCTTGTGAAAGAATAGCAAGACATCGAATATATCTCAAGTAGGTGTTTGTGTACAGTAATCACGTGTGAAGTTTTGTAGCTTCATCTGATATGGATGTAATAACATTACGCCATTCTTTAACTTGCAAATAAGGTCAGTATTGAACCTTTTGAGCCCCGCCATTCTGTTGAGGTCTAATTTGTGGCATAATGTTCTACTAATTAAGACCTTTAAAAAAATATTCACATCGACCTATGCTTACATTTAAAATTATCTACTGCTACTTGTGGCTCCCCCCCATTGGAGGTAGAGTGTCAGTAGGAACGTTAAAAAATATGTTTATAGTTGTCAATTGCAATTAATAATAAAACTATTAAACCTTCTCCAGACTGTTACCCAACACTGTTGTTAATATCAGGTCTGAGGATAGTAAACGTGGTGTAGGCCCTGCTAAATCAATCACCACGATGTTTCCACATTTTGAACTTATATCGCAGTTAATTTGTGTTTTTATGACGTTCACTTCTTTTGTACTATATATAATATTCTGGTAACATGTATTCTGTTTTGCAATACTTTAATAAACTAAAGCTCAAATTACTGTAAATATATACTGAATTGATGTAGTGGTACAAGAAAATACTTTTGACTTACAATGACTGACCGACGAGGAAACTTCAAGTGGTTTTTATTTCCAAGTACATGTTTAATTAGCGGTTTTAGTGTGAAGGGATCTAACTAAGGCAATCACCCCCTTGGTGGGGGGGAGGTTGTGCCCTCACACGTCCCTACATGAGGGTACTAGAATCAAAAGAGGGTATCTCTACATTTGGTCAAATATCAGGTTATTATTGTTTCTGATTGAATGAACTAGTTGGCTCTATTTGGGTACAACTCCAGAAACATTCAAAAAAATATAAATCCTATAAATTATAAAGGTTGAAATTTACTGTTAGTATAATAAAAAGGCATCCATCACCAGTTACATTCAAAACAAAGTATATCCATTTCAACCAATCACAAGCATTGCTTAGGTCACGTGGTTTGCAGTGCTATCTAGCATCAGTTAATGTTTTATTAATTTAACTTTAATTTTATGTAAATCGCAATGAAAACATTTAAAATAAATTCTGTTTTTTATTAAAATATAACCCAAATGAGGCAGTGCTTTTTATAATTTTGTAGTTAAAATTAAAGAATAAAATTTTCATTTTCATTATCTGATGAATGGTTCAATGTTCTTGTGTTTCACAAATAAAAAGAAATAAATATATCACAGATTTACAAACAAAATAAGTTATGTCCAGCATTTGAAATCAAAAAAGGTATCTCCAATTTTTTACATAATTTTTCTCAAAACAAACCTAAAAATGTATAATTTTTATTTAAATAATGGTGTATGTTTATTTTCATCTTAATTTAGAAGAAAAGTCTAACTACCTAACACTTATGGTTATTGTACTTCAGTTTTTTGGCTCTCCTGTAAAATTTGCCAGACCGGAGATACTCTCGTTTGATTCTAGTACCCTCACTAGTAATGTGTGAAGTGTTACACCTTCTTGTATATTTACTGTGAGCACCGGTAGAAAAAAAACCAACATTATTGACAAAAATGTAAGTTTACGTATGCGAAAAGTATAAAACTGCGGTGGAAGGCACTGTAATGATCCAGCCATTTCTATTGCTGGCAGTTACGTTGTTAAAGAGATGAATGTCCGTTAGGCGGCAGTTGGCTGTAATTTGTTCGGGAGAGCTGGAATCATTAAACAATAAAACGAAGTAGGTAATGGAAGCTGTTCTAACGACTTAAACGTATTGACAAAAACGTAACTTCGTTCTCTCACAATTCTAAGACACTAAGTAATGTACATAAAAGATTTTAAGTTACTTATTTACTATATGAGAGATTCATTGACTCAAAATAAATATAAAACTCAGTTTTTCTCAATCCGATGGTATTTTATAATCAGGTCAATAAGGCCTAAACATATTAGTTGGTATGTCATTTTACACATTTATTGCGTTATATAAAAAAAGTTTCTTACTGTTATTAATTTGTAAATAGTCAACATAAGGTGTTTTTATAGTATAATCTATATTATTCACTAGAATGTAACAGTCATACTCTAATTATATAGTATAAAATTGCCAAAATTTAAAACTCAAAAAAGAACTATCCAATTTACTGTTAGAGATACGTAACTTCGGTAAAATAATTGTCAATCTTAACTCAAAATTATTACTAGATTTAACGTAGACGATAACATGTTATTAAAACGGTTTTTTTTCACTGACATTGAGACAACTGACATTTTCGGAAGGTTTAAATAAAAGGTAAATATATAAATTAAATTTACAAATTTTATACATATATTTTTTATTTATTAAATTTTTTACATTGGACATGAAAAGGACATAAAATTCCTGAGTTTATCATATATTCAGAAATTCAGAACTAATTCACTTTTTCTAACTTCATTTTTAGCGACAATGAAGAGGTTTCTGGAAGGGAAAAAGACAAGAGATAAGTTGAGGGTTCCTCTTGAAGTAGATGTGCATAGATGTAGTGCCATATTTAGACACCCACTCAGTCAAGCACTTGGGTCGATTGGGAACGATCGCCTGAAAAAATGTATTGGGTTTATTTAATATTCTATAATGAAGACAAAATAATAATGGAATGGAGTTATTCATTTATTTTCAGCGCTAAATACCATTTTTACAATTATTACAAATTAATAAAATAGTTTTATTATATTATCTCATATCTAATGACATTTATATAATATTAATAGTATAAATATCATGGCAAAAACAATTTGTTAAGACACAATTCCTCAAATGAAGAATGAAAACCCACTATAAATATCCATAAGAAAAAGAACAGAAAGAAATAAAATCAACAACAAAAGAGATAGTAAGGAAATAAACTGAATCTAACAATAACACAGTAACAAACAACGTTAAATAATAACAGCCAACAAAGACAAAACAAAGACGCTATATACTAAAGAACAAAACAGAGGTATTTAAATAACTATCATTCGCTAAGAATAGCAAACACCGTCCTTTTGAAGGTGCTAGTGAAGCTGCCAAAGAAGTCGACCCTGTCTCCTATCAAAGAACCAGGAAGTCTCGAGAGGCCAGTATTGTATCCAAAGTAGGTGGGACCAAACTTCCCAGAACGAGTTCGTCTTGGGACAGCAAAGTTAATGCGGCTGAGAAGTGCAGGGCAATCCAAATATCCGTTCATCAGGTTGTAAAGGAAGAGCAGATTAAATATGGTGCGTCTGATATGGAGTGGTTGAATGTTTATTTGCTTCTCTACCTCCTGGATTGGAGTTTCCAAGTAATCATAGTCGGGCCTGAGACCGAGCAACCTTATTGAACGATCTTGGACCTTATAAAATGATCAAACTGATAAGGGGACTATATGACAGATCCATACTCCAATACTGCGCGAAAAAGTGACTTATAAAGCATAACAAGAGAAAGGGGATTCTTAAAGTCTTTGGTAGTTCTGAAAATGAAGCCCATTAGTGAATAAGTCCTTGCAGTTGAGTGAACGATGTGCTCATAATAACTTAGGGAAGGAGACATGATAACACCCAGGTCCTTGACCTTAGAAAGGGGATTCTTAAAGTCTTTGGTAGTTCTGAAAATGAAGCCCATTAGTGAATAAGTCCTTGCAGTTGAGTGAACGATGTGCTCATAATAACTTAGGGAAGGAGACATGATAACACCCAGGTCCTTGACTTTAGAAAGGGGATTCTTAAAGTCTTTGGTAGTTCTGAAAATGAAGTCCATTAGTGAATAAGTCCTTGCAGTTGAGTGAACGATGTGCTCATAATAACTTAGGGAAGGAGACATGATAACACCCAGGTCCTTGACCTTAGAAAGGGGATTCTTAAAGTCTTTGGTAGTTCTGAAAATGAAGCCCATTAGTGAATAAGTCCTTGCAGTTGAGTGAACGATGTGCTCATAATAACTTAGGGAAGGAGATATGATAACACCCAGGTCCTTGACCTTAGAAAGGGGATTCTTAAATTCTTTGGTAGTTCTGAAAATGAAGTCCATTAGTGAATAAGCCCTTTCAGTTGAGTGAACGATGTGCTCATAATAACTTAGGGAAGGAGACATGATAACACCCAGGTCCTTGACCTTAGAAAGGGGATTCTTAAAGTCTTTGGTAGTTCTGAAAATGAAGTCCATTAGTGAATAAGTCCTTGCAGTTGAGTGAACGATGTGCTCATAATAATTTAGGGAAGGAGACATTATAACACCCAGGTCCTTGACCTTAGAAAGGGGATTCTTAAAGTCTTTGGTAGTTCTGAAAATGAAGTCCATTAGTGAATAAGTCCTTGCAGTTGAGTGAACGATGTGCTCATAATAACTTAGGGAAGGAGACATGATAACACCCAGGTCCTTGACCTTAGAAAGGGGATTCTTAAAGTCTTTGGTAGTTCTGAAAATGAAGTCCATTAGTGAATAAGTCCTTGCAGTTGAGTGAACGATGTGCTCATAATAACTTAGGGAAGGAGACATTATAACACCCAGGTCCTTGACCTTAGAAAGGGGATTCTTAAAGTCTTTGGTAGTTCTGAAAATGAAGTCCATTAGTGAATAAGTCCTTGTAGTTGAGTGAACGATGTGCTCATAATAACTTAGGGAAGGAGACATGATAACACCCAGGTCCTTGACCTTAGAAAGGGGATTCTTAAAGTCTTTGGTAGTTCTGAAAATGAAGTCCATTAGTGAATAAGTCCTTGCAGTTGAGTGAACGATGTGCTCATAATAACTTAGGGAAGGAGACATTATAACACCCAGGTCCTTGACCTTAGAAAGGGGATTCTTAAAGTCTTTGGTAGTTCTGAAAATGAAGTCCATTAGTGAATAAGTCCTTGCAGTTGAGTGAACGATGTGCTCATAATAACTTAGGGAAGGAGACATGATAACACCCAGGTCCTTGACCTTAGAAAGGGGATTCTTAAATTCTTTGGTAGTTCTGAAAATGAAGTCCATTAGTGAATAAGCCCTTTCAGTTGAGTGAACGATGTGCTCATAATAACTTAGGGAAGGAGACATGATAACACCTAGGTCCCTAGTATTAAGAGAGTATTATCGATGATGTAATCAAAGTTGAAGCAGTGTGTTCCCCGTCTGAAAGTAACCACATGACATTTTGTAGTATTAAGTACCATAGCAACGCTTCGGTACCAATTAACAACACTTCAAAGGGTTCTCTACAGAGAGTCCTGATCAAGTGCAGATCGAATCTCAGCGAAGAACTTGATATCATCAGCAAACATATTTATGTTTGCTTTATATTTATGTTGTTATTTTCATAGCATCAGCAAACATATTGTATTCAGTAACCAGGCTGATATCATTTATAAAAATACTAAAGAGAATGGGCCCTTAATGTGACCCTTGAGGTACCAGAAAAACAGGAAATTGCAATGAGCAGACTCCATCAAACTTAACCATGATATCTGTCAGATAAATAGCTTTCTAGCCGTTTCAACAGAGCTCCACCGACACCATATACTGCCTGCTTAGCAACCATGAGATTGCTTGTTATAAGTGTTATAGTTAATATTAACTAACTGAGATTCGTTTACGATCCCAAACTGATGTGGGGATACTATATTGTGTAACTTAACTTGTAAATATAAATATTACCATACATATTGTGATAGTTAAAATTGTAATATTATAAATTGTGTAAACATGTATGCAATTCCTGTTGTGATAAAACTTGCTACAGTTGTAAAACTTTCCACTTTGCTTTAAGTCTTCAGCTGAACAATTGTCAACATCTCTTGAAATGTTGATTGCTCAAACGACGACTCACCTCGGATTCGATCGGCAACTATATTTATTTATATAAAATATATCACCGAAAAACTGACAAAATATTTCCTGTAACTTGAGTAGGGGCGATTTATTATGAGTTATCAAAACTGGCCAATAAACTTAAAACTCATAGATAACTACTAACCTCAACAGCTAGGACTGGAGGATCTTCAAACCAATCCTTCCAAACGCCTTTAGTAAAGCTGCCAAAGGGAATGATACCTAGACCCACCAGCTCGCCGCTCTCGTACAGGAGAAACACGCCTTCAAAGTCATGACAATCGGTAGTTTTTGTCGTTTTGTAGAAGTAATGCTGTCCTGAAATAACATGTTGGTAATGAACTTTGACGTACCTAATATTAAATTGAAAAACTGTAAAATAGCATATGGTATCATGATGTCTGCATCTTCATGCTTACTTCATTTGATGGAGCTACTGATAAATTTTGGTTTAAACGATTGTCAAGCATTACTATTGTTCAAATATATCAAGCAATTAAATTATGGTTTAATATAAAGTTTCCTAACACAAACTTTAATTATTAATTAATGTTCTTCCTTTTTTATATTATTAATTGTTATCTTTTTAATAACTTAGCCACAGATGTTATAATTTAAATATTAAGTTATTTAAAACAGCTATATAATTGTAAAGAGATTCAATTGAATGTTGTTCACAAAATTATTCACGAGTATGTTTTTCTTATTATAAAATAAAATGACTGACCGCATACAATCAAGAGTATGTACAGTACTCTTTTACTAACATAGACTACATTCTATAAATGTACTATTTTTTATTTTTTATTTTATCATTCTCTCTTTAAATATTAAACGTAGATAATAATGGCCTATAATTAATTAGAACATCATAACACATTATAAGATCAAGTTATGCGATTATATATAAATATCAGTGAGTAATCATATGGAAGGCGTGGTGAGTTAATGTTTACAGCAATGCTAGTATATGTGTAAGTTTACTTAGTTACCCATTCCGATGAAACAGCCTTGCTTATTAAAACCCATTTTTTCGGCATCACATTGGTCTCTGGAGATTTTTGTCCAAACTCCTTTCAGTTTCAGGTATACGTCTCTCACCACAATTCCTTTGGTATCCTGTACACCACCCTTTTTGAAAACCTCTGAAAAATATTTTTTGTCATCAGGTTACATCAAAATAATAATGTACCACAATAATAATAATACTTTACTTAATAATTTTGTTTTAAGATATTGGATCAGAGATTAGTAACTTATTTACATTTTTAATATTCAATATATACACAGTATAAGAGTGTAGATTGTATTTATTGAAGTGATCTGAATTCAACAACAATTGCACACGCTTTACGAATATGGATTGGTTGAAATATCATGACATAGAGTATAGAGTTTGAGATATGTTTATGAAATATGAAAGATGTGTTAGTATTAGATTATAATTAAAGAATTTAAGACTTTTCAAGTGATCGAATTTTTTTTTTATTTTTATTGAAAGTTAATAAATATTTCACGCAGAGCATATGCAATGATTTTTAAAGCAGTATTAAAATTATACTAAAAAAACACTATTAATTATACATTAATACTTAAAGTATTAATGAAGATTCGTCAAGCTAATTATAATCAAGTTTAATTAAATAATTTTTGTGAAACGTCGTTGTTTTCAGTAATATTTATTAACCATATTTAAATATTATTTTAAATCTTCTTTTGATCAGACGAAAGATTTTGTCAAAAAAATCTTTAAAATTGCATAGTTTGTCTAACACCACTTAAATGTTATAAGGGGTAGATTACTACTAGTTCCGGGGTTGACCAACTGTTTTTTAAGTTATTGCTACAAATTACTTTTTCTAGATACATTCTTATATACTGTTCCACGATTTTGGACATGCAAACTATAGGAAAATTTCATATATATTAAATAATAATGATATATCACTTATATTACTTTATTTGACATTTTGATGCGAACTTTTATTCACATTTCGGACTACGTATAATCTTGTCATTAGTAACTTCTAAAAAAGTAAATATTTCATATTAATGAATGCGTTGTTTATTTTATGTATCTGATTTTCTTCTTTGGTAAGTTGATTTTATAAAGTTGTATGTTTAATAAAGTTAGTGAAAATAAACAATTTCCGAGGGAGCATTTAGTTAGAGACAAAATAATCACAAAGAGTTAGTTTCAGGCACAAGATTGTATTTAACATATTCACACAGTGAATAGAGAAAGACTGGTACAATAATGCAACATGACGAATGGCAAAACTAAAAATATTAAACCTCTCCATACTCTCTCTTTTAAACATAAATAGACTACAGCTGCAATATGAAAGAATTGTTAAATAAATAAACATAGTAACATACATATTGATATAAAATAAATACTAAACATTATTTATGCAATATGTTGTTTCTATTTTTTTTTTCCTTTTACCATATGAAAGTATTACGTGATTGAAGGCCGTTTTGTGACATATTTGACTCAATTTATGTAAATATGTAACCACTAGTTTATATAAAAAATTATGTTGATTTAGAAAATGAAGCATTTTTTTGTCTATGTCTGTTTTCTTATTTGGTGAGTTGATTTGATAAATTAATATATAGTGTATATTGTTTCTGCTTTTCTTTTACCATATGAAAAATACGTGAATGAGGAGCGTTTGTAATATGTTTTAACACAATACTTCAGTTTTAAATATGTAACCACTAATTTATTGATATATACAATAAATGAAGGATCTAAACATTGATGTAAAGTTAATATTTTTGTATGCTAAGTAACCCACTATTGAATGTTTCCAAAGCAGTTTAGAAGTATCTTGGTTTGGAGGCTAGGTAAACCTTATTGATTTAACACAATCTAGGCTTTTATATTCAACATTACAATTAGTTTACAATTCGTCAAAATGATCTTACCAGGGTCGTCAAATAAAATAGTGGCGTAGTAGATGTCTGTGTCCCAGAAAGTTCCACTCTCATACGTTTTATGGTCTTCAAACTTGTATGGAAATTCAAGATTATTTTTTTCAGCTTTTTTTGGAAGGTCAGATTTTATATACTGAAATAAAAAAAAACAATTATTAACAATTTGTAAAATGCTAAAATATTATATAAGTTATAACTATCTTTAAAAGGTACTTAATGTTGTTATTGATTCTCTGTAGATTCGTTGATTACGAGGAGATAAATGGAGTTGGAGCCATAAAGGAAATGTAGGGCGAAAAGAGGCAAATGTATAGATACAGTTGGAGGTAAAGGTTGACGGGAAACGTAGGTATAGATGCAAAGATAAATGTAGAGGTAGAAGTAGAGGTGGATGTGGAGATAAAAGTAGAGGCTAATGTATGGATACAGTTGGAGGTAGAGGCTTATATAAATATATATATATATATATATATATATATATATATATATATATATATATATGTGCATATGTACATATATACATATGTGCAATATCGGGAAAGGTAGGTGTAGATGCAAAGATAAATGTAGAGGTAGAAGTAGAGGTGGATGTGGAGATAAAAGTAGAGGCTAATGTATGGATACAGTTGGAGGTAGAGGCAGATATATCGGGAAAGGTAGGTGTAGATGCAAAGATAAATGTAGAGGTAGAAGTAGAGGTGGATGTGGAGATAAAAGTAGAGGCTAATGTATGGATACAGTTGGAGGTAGAGGCAGATATATCGGGAAAGGTAGGTGTAGATGCATAGATAAATGTAGAGAAGGTAGGGAGGGGTTGAGGTAGAGATAGAGATTCAGCTGGAGTTAAACGAAGCTGCTTATATATCTGAAAAGGTAGTGGTAGACGCAGCAATAGAGATAGAGGAAAAAGTAGAGGTATAGTTAGATAGGTAAATATGGTTATATATTATCTATGCACTTGGAGTAACATAAAATCGATTGCTGACGTTTAAAGCCATCTTAAAAAAACATGAGCTAAAATTAAAACCAGGGCAAATGTATTACCATATACATCATATTTCTGGAACATTTTGGGAAGCCAATGCACACTTCCTGCATACGACTGCATCGTGGCTGGTTTATTCAGCTATTGAATACAGTGTTCCCGTATGGATAAATAGTGCACATACAAAAGCGATTGATGTCCAAATTAATAGGGTCATGAAAGTTATTAGTGACAACTTCACTAACTTGGCTCCCATTGATGTGCAATATAGCTCCTCCATAAATAAGACGTCAGGAGGCACTACTTAAAGAATTAAATAAGATCTTGAATGCCCCACACATCCCCATTACCCAAGATCTCCCTCGTCAGAACGGTCGCTTAAAATCTCGAAACCCACTTCTACTTTCCCCAACTACTTTCCAGTTGAGCAGATCAAATTTCTCACTCAGTACTAGCTGGGCTATAACATGGAACAGTTTTCATGGACGAAGTAAGTTCCTTATTAACGATCCGTCAATAATGTTACGAAGGGGCCCAATTTCCTTTCGTATTATATGATTTTATGCTGAGTACTGCTGAGGCAAGTAGAGAGGGAAGACCGGGAGTTGATGTAGAGGTGGACAGACGGAGAGTGGCAGCCGAGCGTCCCGTGTGCACCGACGGGCCCAGGAGAGGGAGAGGCGATGGACATCTCGACACCCTCAGACACTTGAAGACACGGCTAACTAGCAGGGTAGACGTTGAATGTTTTATGTCCGCGTAGGGCAGTTGTTGTAGAAGCTGTATTGGTAGGGTCAAGGGAGTAGCGGCACCACCCAAAAAGGAATTAAAGTGAAGATAAATATTTTGATTTGGTTCTTATTTTATCCTCTGAGCTACCAACCCCTAAGCGATCCCCCTCACCGGAGGGGGATGTGACAAATTCGGTGGAGGTGCCGGGTATCTATAGTATTTTAATAGCACAGCTTTTGTATAGTATTAAAATTAAATAATGGTAGATGACAAAAAAACCATATGCTATAAATATACAATACTTACGCCAGTTCGGACTCCGGCTACGTTTCCATATGAATCAAACAAGATGAAGAACCTCGGATCATTTCTGTGAGAGTAGACGTCACAGTTAAGTTCCTCGTCGTGAGTGACGAATTGGAATCCCTCATCGTCACTAGGTGTCTTTGGCAGGTGGTAGAAACCATTCAACAATAAGGCGTCGTACTTGTCTGAAGGCAACATATATAATTTACTATGATATCTATAGATATAAAAGGCAAATACCACTGACTCACTCACTGATCACTGTGTCTAAAAAACCACTAAACCTCCGAGGATGAAATTCTGTAGGTGAATGAATGAATGATTGATTTTATATTGTAGATGTGCAATAAGAAGATATTTTGAACAATTCTTTATAGTTCCGAAATGGCAGCCGGTTGGCACGCGAAGCGTACAGGGGTTACCCCTAGTAATAGTATGGTTTTAATAACTATTAGAAAATAACTAACAGTTTTCATTTAAAAAATTTTTTGTCAAGACATAAAAATATTTGATACCAAATTAAAAATAAAACAATTGAAAATTGTACTGTCAATTAATATTTTTACGCGTATGTAAGTTGAAAGTTATTACGGTAATAATATTCTAAATAAACGTATTGCGTTACTTTTTATATCCATACAAGGTAGGAGCAAACAATAAATATCACTTTGTAACTGAACCAATATCAGTTGATATTTTTAGGTTCAGTCAGACAAGTTATCATTTATAATGTTGTTCATAATCTTGTAAAAATATTATTATTATTATTATTATTATTATTATTATTATTATAAAAATACTTACCCTTTGCCCTTACATTTTATACAATTATGCTTAGAAACTTTAAATTTAAATAATAATATGTGTTTATTTGACAGATAGTTACCAGATACTACATTTGTAATTAAACAAATTCAACAGTTAGTTAATCTTTTAAATTTATTACATAAATTTACTATTTATTTTAAATTTAAATATTTTTAAAATTAAAAATTTTAATTGAATTTAAATACTTAAATTTATTACTTAAAATTAGTAAATTTAAGTACTTACAATAAACATTCTTGATTTTGGAGAACTTCCCTGTGAACAACAAAATGTCGATAAGTCACTATATTAATAATAATTTCTTAATTAATAAAATTATATTTTAACTAACTTTGTATAACATCAAAATTGAGAATATAATAATGAGTGTAGTTCCAAAATACTCTATATGTATTTTTCACAAGTGTTTGTATCGTATAGGTCAATAATTAGTTGTCAAAGTGTACATTTTAGAAATAAGTTTTGAGCGTCAGTGAGATTTTGTAAATAAAGTTGTTCAACTCTTATGATGGAAATCTGTATGATTTGATTTTAGTTGTGAATTAAAACTTTGATGACGTATTCCCTGTACGTAGAGAAATGACAGTAAAAATAAACGCACGTATGTATAACAATTAAACCCCAAACCAGAATAAAAAAGAGAAAACCCCCTTACCCTACAGTTTGTGATAAAAATTTAGTACGTATACAAAAAATTTACGAAAACGTACCATTTGAAAATAAATTTATCTGTAAAGTACAAATAACATGTTACGACTTTTTGGTCAATTTAAAGTTGTGTGGATTTTAATTAACTATATTTAAAATTAACTAATTACGTTAAAAATAATGTACACACACGTTCCGTAATAAATAAATAAATTTAACTTATTTGGATGAGTAGCTGTGGTATGATATTAATGTTCAATATATTTGGCTCAACCATAAAACAAATAAACTTTACTTAATAAACAAACCAAATGCAAAATTTAATATTTAATAAAATACAAAGTATTCTAAATTAATATCATATTATTTAACATATTCTATATATTATTATTGTATATTATCATATTAAAAATTAATATAATATCATTCCTACTTATTTAAATAAGTCGACATATTTATTTATTAAGAAACAGAATGTTAAAATAAATTATGGTTAGTTTAGTTTTATAGACTAAGGAAATACTAAAAATTCAGAACATGTTGTTTAAAACTTCACAACAATTATAATAACAATAATGATATAAAAAAACCTACAAACTCTATCAACAAGAGTACATTTATGTGATATACGTAACCTTATTTCATTAATTATTTTATATAACAATCTAACAGAAGAGACATTTTACAGCTTGTAGTATTCAGCAATTTGAATGCTGTACAAACATATTCATAATAATAATCGTTAGTAGTTATTTATATATCACCTGGATCTAATGTAACAGATTATATTGTTAAAATGTGTAATAATCTCACGTTTGCTGAACCAATACACACAAATGTTTCTGAACAAGTAATCGTTAAAATTGCAATACTTTATTGAAGAGAATGAAACATTTAATAGATTTTACAACAAGAGTTACCTCAAACACAAATTTAGCTATTGACAATTTCCTTGAAAATAACAATAAGAATGCTTCTTTCTGACCACAATGGAAAAATTCTAAAAATATATCACTACATTAGGTACAAAAGATAACTTTAACTTAAGAATGGTGTAACTTCTGCAAAAAACTTAGACACTTTTCTTAATTTACTAAAAGAAAATGTATGGTCTCAAGTATCTGGATCATCTTCAAAAGACAAATATTAATAATGTTTAAATATTTTCAATTTATATATTAATCAATAATTAAAAAAGTAACTAAAAATAAACATACAAACTATGTGGATCTCCAACAATCAAAACAGGAAAGAGTAAAAATACAAAGCTAAATTGTTCTCTTATAAACACGATCAGCACAAATAAGTCTAAAGTAACCATCCAGTAAAAATAAAATACAGTACACAAACTATTACAGATTTTCTTTAACCTTGTGGATGTATTTATTTATTTTTATTTATTTTTTTATTTATTTATTTATTCATAAGACGCCGATCGTCAAGATACGGGCGAATATGGATTTCGAATAAGTGTGATGAGTGTAGATGAGCGAATGTAGTCATTGTTACAAACTAAGGCCGACTATTCCTTAGAAAGTGTCATTAATTAATAGCCCAATGACAAATAAACAGCCGGTGATTATCAGCTGATCCTTCTCAAAATGTATTGACTCTGATTGGGATCGAACTGAGAACCTTTAGCACATAAAGCTGAAATTGAACCAACTACGCTACCGACCAATTAATATATGCACAATTGCACATATTTAAACATCACTTTACCAATTTTATAAATATTAATAACATACTGAAAGATACAGTTTATATGCAACGTACAAATATAATTCATGTACTAATGCAAAAAAGAAATAATAATACTGGATGACCAAATAATACCTGACATCTTTTTAATAGCTTTTTATTGAGTGTTCTTTTATTTACAGATGTTATTGTTGTAGTTTTTTATAATACACATTATACTATTTAGTAAATAAATAGTTCAAAAGAATTGGCAGAAACTTGCCCCTATATTAAACACTAAAAAATCAAAAGTTGAAAATTATCAGTTTGATTCCCAAATATTTGTTTGCCATAACTAAAAACTAGTCAAGTTAGAGAAATGCAGTTTATACTAAAATATTTAAATTTCTTTTAATAATATTTATAATAATGTTATTATTTAATAAATTTTTAATAATATATGTTTAATATTTTTAATTCACATATTTCCTCAAAAATCATTAGAGTGGTTTTTTAAATAATTAAATTTTTTATGTATTTTTACCATAAAAATAAAAAAACTGAAATTTTAAAAAAGTGAAAAATTGGTGTGAATATATTGGTTAAAAACACCTAAATATAAAAATCACAGAAATCTAACAATCAGTTTGGTCTTTAGTGAATAACGCATACACACACATACGGACAGTAACGAAAATTGTTTTCTTTTTTAAACACTTTTGTTGTTTAGGAGACCCCAAAATGGATTTTTATACCAACTTGTAAAAGATTAATTTTCTACGATCACAATACTTTCTCTATGCTAAAGCATATGGGAAAATGTAAAAACGGATAATTATCAGTTTTTACATTTCAGTTAATTTAAAAAATACAGTAGTTAGTTTAGCATCATACTTTTATTATTGAAGTACTTTTCTTTTTAATAATAAGTCTGTAACTTTCACACATCGACATTTTCGAAATAAATCTTTATGTTTCACCTTAAGGTCCTGTTCTTTGTCGGTACAGCATCAAAGGTTATAAACTCTGTATCCACATTAAAAATTAAAACAAACGAATACTCAAGTTTTTATTATAACTTAAATTAGTAAATATATATTTAACATAAAAGTTGAAAGTATTTAAAATAAAATAAACAGCTCACCGTAAACACTGGTGACTCCCAGTAAGACAATCAATGCCTTCAACATTGTTGACGCCGACTTGATCCTTACGCAAGTTTTGCCAGATTTATATAGTTCCACTCCATTCATACGCTGACGACCAATTAGTCTACGACATGTAATTAGTGTTAAGTACATAACAGGTGTTGGTATTTATCCATATTGTATCTGTGTCTGTGGAGGCAGCTGTGGACATATTTCTGAAACGGATCATGATTACATTGACGTGCGTGTTACTTAGCAAACCTCACATTTTTTCATACATTGATAATACATTTTTGGGATGCTAAATACCAATATTTAGTAAAAATTAGTTACTTAGCATATGTATACAACGAGGCCGCTCATATACATCGCGCCCCGGCAGTTATGGTTAGGTTAGATTAGCACAGCCTATTGTAGAATATGTTTTTACAATTCTACTGAGTGGTATAGACAGTGAAAATACGTTAATATAGGTTTATTCTACAATAAAATAAACTAACCTAACCTTTGTAGTGTCAAAGACGGCTTTCCGACACTTTATTTTCATTTTTTACTTAGTGAGGAATATCTTTTCATCATGTATTAATATGAAAAGAATTGAAGTTAACTAAGTAATTGTAGAGTTTTACTCAAACATTCTTCCGTTTCATTACCACTTCCGGTGGCCAGGTATTTCCGCTGTAGTTCTGACAATATTCAAACAATACTAACGTTATATTTGCTAATTATGACAAAATCGTTTTAATTATTTTAATAACAGTTTGTAAATGTTCAGCTAGTCTAGACAAAATTCTAGAGTCCCTCGATTTCTTTTCAGTGTTTTAGTGTACAACAACCAAACATAACATAAGAGAAGTGTAATTTTCTGTTCATAGGGTAGTTGGACCACAAATCCAAAACGTTTAAAGCAAACTGCCATCATAACACCCCTCGTCTTAAAAGCTTTGGTCAAGGAAAATGAACAGCACAAATTAGAGCTCTCTACATAAACACTACAATGAATGTTGGTCAATGAAAAACTACAAACATGTTTTTGTTGTTTTTAATGTACATGTAAATACATTTTTTTAAAGTCTGTGGACACTCCAATTCCTTGTTAAGAAATCTAACAAAAACACTTATTTGGTTTTATATCCGTCACCATTAATGACAGTGTTGTTTAGAAGGCTTTTATTTGTGCAGGTCATTTCTTTTTTTTTTTTTACAAACATTTTTAAAAACAGGGGTGACATGATGGATTGCATTGAATATTTTGAGTTGCCCGTAAAATATACAATTTTGATTTAGTTTGCCCAATTACCCTGTTCATTATAAAAATACTATTCTTGTGACTTATCGTTGTTAGGTGGTCTACACCACACACTAACAGGTGATCATAGTGTCTCCTTACTAATTAGTTATCCCTGTACAACTTGGAACGTTGTGTTGTTTTAGCTAAAAACATTGTTTTGCATCGATCTATCATTTGGAACAAATAGATGTTGTGTAGTTACTTTCTTAAACATGTACTTTATCTGATTAGATAAAGTACATGTTTATCTGATTAGATACGTAAGATGACTTTAACATTCCTGACCAGCATTACCGTTAAACATTTTATTCTCTTCAATTTGCAACAGACGACCAACGAAGACCTTATCAACTCAAATCAAGACTTTGAATTTTTTTGGGAGACTCATAAATTTATAATATCATTAATCAACACATTTATGTATATTTATTATTATTTTTTTAATTTACTCATCCATCTATCTGATGTATTGGGGGCTTTTCTGTCCCTACATCACCAAGGTATAGACTAAATCATGTTGTAACTGAGATATATGGACACAGCACTAGTGTCCAACAGTCGCAAGCTTGGTTGGAATATTTTGTCCAGAACATGTGACATCTGTAGGTGCGTGGCTGAAAAAGCTAGAGAAGTGGGACGAGACACTTCCATACGGGCGTATTGCCAAGGGCTGAGTAGGTCACTGGACGATGGCTTTACCATAGGCTTCAGCTGGTGATCCTCCAATTTCTGAGCTTCCTCTTCCTCCACCACTCGCCTCCTCAGAGCTGTCTTCTTCGACAACGATGTATGTACCTAAGTACTTAGAGAACTATCCCCAATATATCTAACTGTGTGAGTTACAGAGTCGGGTGAAGGAACATCACCTTCCTTATAGGCCTTGCACTCATGGGGTTTCAGGGATTTCTGCAGCTGTATGTATTCATTTAGCATTGAGGATGGACCATAGTCCATGGTTTTCCCTTGAACTCCCAAGCCATGTATAAAGCTTTGGCAGTATCAAGTGGCTCTATAATGTGCTTGCCTGAACACTTTATTCGACTCTATGACCTTCATGTAGGAGTGGAACTATAGTTTCCATACGTTCTTCACCTCCTGGGTCAGGACTTAGTCCATGATCGTCCATGTCTCTAACAGTTCCAAGATGAGAAACATCGTCCAATAAATATCCTTGGTCAATCAAGACGTCTACGTACTCCATCTTCTTTGTAAATGAAAGAAATAGTGAAGTTGACTCCACATTTGAAGTTGTGGTGGAAAATTAAATAATTACTTTAAACCTCTACGTGTGTTTCATACTTTATTCGATGATTTCATTTTTAACTTTCATATTCATTCATTTTAAATATTATCTTTAGTGTACGATATTAGTAATTTTGAACGCTTTAGGCCTACCAAAATTAGTAAAAAGCATTACGTGTATGCCAAACAGAGCTCTGACTCCTGAGTCAGACAATCAGGATTCATCGTGTGTGAAGAAAGGTTTGCTAATGGATTCCCCTTCATGAGGCATTTCACAAGTTCCTCCATACATTCTTGATCGAAATATGCCTTTTACTGCTCTAACTTTAACCTCAAGTATTTTATATTTTCATAACCACATTTTAAATTTAATCATTTACTTAACATTTACTTTTAAAAAAGAACACATTTTTTCAATTATTCCACAATTTTATTTAAATAGCGCTTTCACCGATTAAGGCATCATCAGTTTTTGTAAACAGAAAAACATATGTTTAAAATAATATAAATTAAAATATGATAGAATATAGATATTTTTAAAGAATTTAAAACTTAAATGGATTAGTAGAAAGTAATGTTAAATGAAATATTAAACTGGTAAATATGATTTACAAGTAATTATTTGATGTTCGATTTCTTCTTTAACTAAAGGTAAGTATATATAACTATATCACAAATTAATATTAGGCTCTATGTTTAGCATATAATTAACTCTAACGATTGTTGTTCACTTTTAATTAACTAAGCTTTAATAAGTAGGCATCTTTGAGAATCGACGCCGGTTGTCCTTAATATGACCCAAGAACTGTGGATGTATACCATTATACAGGGTGTTTGTAGAGTGTGGGGCAAACTTCAAGAAATGATTAAATAGACAAAAAAGATCCTATGAATATGTGTCTTATCTCACTTAGTTTGGCGTCTGTCTGTATGTGTGTTTAAAATAAAACTTTATCTACTAAAGTTATTGGATGTAGTTTTGAAACTTGATACGGATATTTAACTTCACACCGCCTAATATATTCTAAAAATATAAAATAATATGTTTACTTGTTTCAAAATGTGCGACCGCTTAAAAGTTTTAATGCTAAATGTCATAAAAACCAAATAAAAAACTAAACATTGTTACGATACTTGATATTGAGCGCAAAAAACGGCAAATCTTTTGGTACCGGTACCTATATTTTTTTTTTTTTTTTAATCGGACGGTAAATAACTGGGAAAATTTAATTTTTCTTATGTGTGCACAATTTTACTGGTGGTTTTGTTCAAGTGAACAGACACAAGTATACGAAAGTTGCAAAAACATTTGGCACACAATCAGAAAAATAACATTTACTCAGTTATTTACTGTTCGATCGTAACAAATGAGGTACCAAAAGATTTGCCTCTTTTTAGGCTAAATATTTTTCTTAGGTTTTCATGACATTTATTATTAAAATGTTTAAACGACCGCCATTTTGAAATGGGTAAAAATATTATTTTCTATTTTTAGAGTGTATTAGATGGTGTTAAGTTCAATATTCGTGTTAAATTTCAAAACTGTAGCTAATACCGTTTAGGAGATATGGTATTATTTAAACAACGCACATATAGACATAAAACTAAGTGAGAGATAAGAGACATCTTCATGGGAACTTTTTTGTTTATTTTTACTTATTTAATCACTTCCTGAAATTTTACCCCACACTTTTCAAACACATTACATAGTAACTAAAGAATGATTTGTATATTCAAAGATACCTCCCTTGTGTCTGTATGGGACACAGTTATAGGGAGTAAAAAGTGGTCAAAACAGCCGTTATGAATTTTTTTCTTTTTTCAACAATATCGTAAAATAAATTACAGCATTTTAAAACAATAATGTTAATCTTAGGTTATTATAAATATATCACATATTGGAAAATATTAGTGTTTCATACATTATCAATGTATAAAATATTAACCAACAAATGTATAACTTGGAACACATATCTGGTCTGAGGATAGTAAACGTGGTGTAGGCCCTGATAAAACAATCACCACGATGGTTCCACATTTTGAACTTATATCGCAGTTAATTTGTGTTTTTATGACGTTCACTTCTTTTGTACTATATATAATACTCTGGTAACATGTATTCTGTTTTGCAATACTTCGTGAAACTAAAAAGCTCAAATTACTATAAAGGTATACTTAATTGATATAGCGGTACAAGAAAATACCCTTGACTTACAATGGCTGATCGACGAAGAAACATCAAGTGGTTTTTTTGTTTCCAAGTACATGTTTAGAGCTAATGCGCACTAGACCGACCACGACCACCACCAAGACCACGACTCCCACAATTCTGGTCATGGCTAGTCCAGAGCACGACCTGACCACGAACACCACCAAGACCACGACCACGGCCCCGACCAATTCTGATCGTGGATAGTCCAACCAAGAGCACGGCCTGACCACGACCACCACCAAGACCACGACCACGACTCCGACAATTCTGATCTTGGCTAGTCCAACCAAGAGTACGACTCGATCACAACTCCGACAATTCTGGTCGTCACTAGTCCAACCAAGAGCACGAACCGACCACAACTCCGACAATTGTGGTCGTGGCAAGTCCAACCAAGAGCACGAACCGACCACGACTCCGACAATTGTGGTCGTGGCTAGTCCAACTAAGAGCACACCCGACCACGACCACGACTCCGACTCTGAATGCTTACGTTAAGAAATAGATGTTAAATACAAAATCTACATTGTTTACACTTCATAAATAAATAATACACACTTTTCAGTTGATGAATAAAAATATTAAAGTACTAATAGTTAAATTATTAATAAATTAACTAATCCTATTACTACTCTTAGAACAATTATTTTGTTTACTTACCGGAAACACTATTTCGGAAATTAATTTGGAAAGTATATCTTGAGTTTACAGCTATAACTATCTTCGTTAATACATTAAGTAAAGGTGTAATAAAACTATTATGTTTATATTGAATCAGGAAAACATAATGATCTTGATGTGTTTGACAAATATCTTTCATTGTTTAATCATATATTCATAAATATAATTAATTGTTTTGAAGGAGTAACAAATCAAAAATGATATAAAAAACAATAAAATTGTATTTACATGAATCAGCTTGCTCCTTTAATGAGCTGCACTCACTGCATCCAAACGTAATTGTAATCTCCTGCCACATGTCCTTCTTTGACATTCTATTGGAATAGTCATCTAACGATAAATTACTTAAGGATGGCCGCTCTTTAACAGAAAAAATAAAAATGTCAGTTTCAAAAACTGCGATAGTATGTAGATTGTTCAAAACTACTCAAGCACTAGTGACCTAGTCGGATCGGAGTTGATATCGTATGCAGTTCGCGTCACGCCATATCAGTATATGTTATTATTGGTTGGGGCTGACAGTTTGGTCGGGTACGACTAAATCCTTATGTCTCTGGTCGGACGACCAGACCCCGACTGCCATGTCGGACCTCGCCTAGTGCGTGTCGTTCCATTTGATCCCAAGTTTGGTCGGGACCTCAGAAACCGATGACTGGTGCAAACTGAAATTAACAATATTCAATAATTTACAAAGTTTTGTTTATTGACAATGAAAAATAGTAGTAGTAATTCAGTATACATGGAACTATCGTACTGATACTTTATCGATTGAAGTAAGTAAATAAATAATTAAAATTCATTTTGTAGCCCCTGAACTGTTGTAAATAGACTAAAATAGGTTACTTTACCTTCACGTCAAACAGTTCACAGTGTGTGAGGTGAGAATACCAACAACTACATGTTTCGCCGTGAATACGGCATCTTCAGGTTAAAGAACATAAAAATAAATAAGTCCCAGTGGGATGCGTCACAAATTAATTAAGAAACACAGTTTACACAAAAAAACATCGAACATTAAAACTTTTGGTAGGCCTACCACACACATTTTCACGCCGTGGACCGTGAAATGTGTGTGGTAGGCCTACCAAAAGTTTTAATGTTCGATGTTTTTTTGTGTAAACTGTGTTTCTTAATTAATTTGTGACGCATCCCACTGGGACTTATTTATTTTTATGTTCTTTAACCTGAAGATGCCGTATTCACGGCGAAACATGTAGTTGTTGGTATTCTCACCTCACACACTGTGAACTGTTTGACGTGAAGGTAAAGTAACCTATTTTAGTCTAAATAAATTAATATGTTCTGTACTCTTTTTAAACTGACATGGCGTCCGCTCAATGATTGCCATCGACGTGGACACTACTATAGAAGTCTGTGATGTCTGTTTTGGGTGGTAGTCAAGGTTCGGATGTTGTGTAAGAAACAGAACAAAGTATCTTGCCTATAAATAAGCTGAAAATCAGACCAACACTACGTGGTTCAGATTCCACATACACCTGTAGGTACTAAGTAATTTAGTAATTAGCAAACCCTAGCACATTAACCTGTGCTCGTACAGGATGTATTTATATTATTATGTTACATAATTTATGTTTTAAACTTAGAAACCGTAAAGGTTGACTCAAATAACAAACCTTAAAGACACTATATCTTCTATATTTAAAAAAGATGAAGTGAACAATTCTAAATCAATGCTTAACCTTAATTACAATATAGGTACTTCAAATGTTGACAGTACCTTAATTTTAGGGTATTGGTGCGTGCTTAGAAAGGATTTTGTGAAATGTTAATACTGAAGTGCAAAAATCATGAGTTTTTGTAAAATGTTTACACCTCTCCTTAAGAAATACATAGAGGCCGATCTAAAAGTCAACGTTCAGTGTAAACAATAAAAGAAAGCTACTTGAAATGTTTACAGTACATTAGTTTTATGGTCTTAATAGGGGTAAGAAAGTATTTTTCGAAATTATTTTCTAAAGGGTAGAAACAGCCTCCCAAACGTTACTTGGTCCCAAAAAAATAATATTGGCATTAATTTATATTAAAGATGAAAACAACACTCAAGTAAATGGTTTTTTAATTTTGTTAAACAGTTTGTTTCATCTATAACATAAATTATAGATCCAGTAAGAAAAGAACTTGAAGAATGATTGGCATTCATTTATTTCAATACTTTATTTTAAAATACCGCTGACACAAAATAAAAAATGAACACGACACAATTATTTTAAATATTTTATCCAACATTAGTTTGGATTTGTTAAATTAGTTTGATTTAAATTGTTTTTTGTTGTACGTAAATAATTCTTTCTGAAGTTTGTGTAGTTGAAACCCTGGAAGAAAGGTTTCATCATTTTCATTTTTTATATAACTAAGAATCTTTTTTCTTGCCTTTTTCAAGATGTGGTTGAAGCTGTGAATAGTGTCATAGTTGTGAAGAGCGTTCCTCATCGTGTGATCTTGGGGATGGTGTATTCCTATTTTACTCCCTGTCTTATATTGCACATGGTTTAGCGTTTCGAGCGTCTGAGGCACTGGTAGTTATCGTAAATCATGTATCTAAACACTCGCAGGAGTTTAAATCGTTCATTATGAACGGGGTAGGCCAACATGTTAAACTACAATATATATCCGAAATGTGAGACTTACGGTACTTCTTGTGAGCTCAAGGTGGCGGGAGAAATGTTCCCATTCGAGTTTGAAATAAATCGTGATAGCAAACTTCTGGCTAAGTATGGAGGGAACGAAAGGGATAAACGACGTCTCCGGTTTAGGGAAAACCATTTAGAAGGCCTACATCAACAACTCCTTCACCTATGAGAACATCTCCACCCAGTATCTTCTCTGATCCTATGGACTGGCAACCATCCTGTTCATTGTAAACCCATCCTACAATTCCTGAAGCTTCTGCCAGACTGGCTGATGTGTCTGTTACAACAAAACTCTCTCTTACAAAAAATATGAAAGTTCATCTTAGAGGTGATGAAACTGCTGAAAACATTTCTGATATAATTTTGAGAATATGTGGTAAATACCCCGACTCTGGAGGAAAGATCAATTTGTCCCCAGATGTATAAACGTGGTAATTACTCTAAAGGAATTAATAGACAGAATATAATATACTAATATTTCTAATATTAGGCATAAATCAACTGAATGGCTTTATCAAAGAGCCATTTGATTCAAAAAATTATAAAGCTATAGAAGTTAAAGATATTTTACTAAATTCTTTTCAAGAAACCAAATTTGAATACTAATCGATAGATTCAACTGTACAAGTAGATTATTATGTAGGCATAGTCTCAATGGGTTTCCACCACATAAACTCACTTACAAATTTGCAACACCTGTTATACTTCTCAGAAAAGTTTTTTCACAATAATTATGCACGTTTACGAGTAACTGCGCTCCATAAAAATGTAATTGAAACGACTATTAACTAGCAGTGCTAGAGGATAATCTCTTTTTATTCCTAAAACCCAATTAATTCTTAAAGACTATCCATTCCAATTCAAAAAAGTACAGTTCCCTATTAATTTGTGTTTTACAAGGACAATTAATAAATATCAAGAACAGTCCTTAAAATTTGCAGGCATAGATTTGAGAGAAGTGTGCTATTCCCAAGTTCAATTTTATGTATACCATTCTAGAGTAAGCTGCCCATCAAGTTTAGTTATTTTATCATCAAAAGGAAAGATAAGTAACATAGTTTAACCTTAATTGTGAAGTTGTTCAAAAGTTATTTTTTTAATTCTTAACTTTGAGTGCATAGTGCGATAGTAAATTGTTGTGTTGCGAGTTTATAACTTGAAATAAAAAGTATTGATATTAGTTTGATTATTAAATGATTTTAATTTTTTTAAGAATAAAAAACAATGTAAAAAATGTATTGTAAATATAATATCAAATACTTTTAACAATTATTATAATTTACACTTTTATTATAGATTATAAAACATAAATAGGCGTATCTTCTATTTCTTACAACATTTTTTAACCTAAATTCATAAACTAAAATGCTTTTATGTTTACAAATATTTATAATTTGTATTTAAAAAATTTTAAATTTCATAATTTTTTATAGACCTTGAACGTTTGCTGGGGAAGCCGCAATGGGGGTGCTAGTCATGTATATTAGTCCTAAACATATTAGGTAGTGAGCAAATGTAAATATTTAATACATTATATTAAACAAAGTTTGTTATTGCTATTATTTTATCAACAGCCAACATATATGGGGCGTTTATATATATATATATATATATATATATATATATATATATATATATATGATAATGTAAAATTCATACTCTATTTATTGTAGCAATGGTTCTAAGATGTTTGTAAATGAAGCAATTTATTTATATAGAATACTTTTTAAACTAACAAATAATAATTTTGAGCGTTACTCTCCACAGGCTGTAATATTATTCTTCATATTATTATTATTTTTTTTTGTAATAAATCTGTACATTATTTTCATAAGTAAGCACGTATCACATTTTACTATCTGTAATATAGCCACGGATCAAAGTGTACTCTTACAATCTTTGTTTAAAATTTTGATTTGATTGACTGAATAATTTGCTAGTTAAGTGAGAACATAATTTGAAGCTGAGAACTTCATGGTCGAACAATCCTTGGGAGATGAAAATTCGTTAATAATCAATACTGCAGTAAACTTTTGTCAGAATTCTATTTCGTAATGGTAGTTGGTGAAGATATAAATCTTCTTATTAGGTTTAGTTTCAATTTAGAGTTTAGATCCTAGGTTAGGTTAGGTTAGGTTAGGTTAGGTATTCCAAAATGCAAAGTTAATCTTGAGATCATTTCTAAAGCTAAAGAACTTTAATATTCATGCACCCTTTACATTTCTTCTTCGTAACATCAGCTTATAAAAGTAAATTTAATTTTTCCTCGCTACCACCAAGAGTTAAACATTCGTTAACCAAGAGTTAAACCAGCAGCACAACATTCGTCCCAAACTTATCACCAAGATCAGCTGTGGTACGGAAATGAACAAAATTTAGAGCAATGGGGATAAAAAAGAAATAATAACTGACTAATTCCTGTCTGCAAAGTTGAAACTCAGAAATAGCACACCTTGATCTATTATATTATCAAATGTTAAAACTTCCAAAGAAGCTTTTCAAATAAGACTACTAAATGACCGGACCAAGTGGAAATGGCATTTTGAATTTAAAAAAATCTAATTTTCTGTTAGAGATTAGTAACTTCTCAAAATATTGATCTCTCTTCATTCAAAATTACTAGATTGAACGTTGTAGGATACCGTGTTATCAAAACTTTTTTAATTAAATATAACACCTGAAATTTGCTGAAGGTTTTAAATAAGAAGGTAAATATATAAATTAAATTTACAACTTTTATTTATATATTGTTAATTTATCATAGTTTTTACTACGTATTGGACATGAAAAGGAAATATAAGTTTATCATATACTCAGGAAATCGGAATCATGACGATCATTTATTTCCAACTTCATTTTTAGCGACAGTGAAGACGTTTCTGGAAGGGCCAGACACAAGAGATAAGTTGAGGGTTCTTCTTGAAATAGATGTGCATAGATGTAGTTCCATACTTCGTCACCCACTCGGTTAAGCACCTGGGTCGATTGGGAACGATCATCTGGAACAAATATATTGGGTGTGTATAATATTATATGATGCAGTACAAAATAAAAATCAAATTATAAGTGCTGTACAATTAATTGTTATTAGTAACTGAAGATCGTTTACGATCCCAAACTGATGTAGGACTACTATTATGTCTAATTCATTTTATAAATATTACCATATATTGTGATGATAAAAATATTAATCTTATACAGTTTGTAAAAACTGTATGACATTTTTGTTATGAAAAAACTTAGAAAGGTAATACTGTACACTTTGCCCAAAGTATTTAGCTGAACGATTTTCATTACCTCTTCATTAATTTTGAATGCTCAAACGACGACTCACCTTGGAGTCGATCGTCAAGTTTATGTAAATTTATGAAAATATAAATTTATTTATACCAAGTAAATCACCGAAAAATATGACTTTACTTGAGTAGGGCTGATTAAATTTATGAATTAACAGAACTGGCCAATAAACTTAAAACACATAATACCTACTAACCTCAACAGCGAGTACTGGAGGATCTTCAAACCAATCCTTCCAAACGCCTTTAGTAAAGCTGCCAAAAGGAATGATACCCAGACCCACCAGCTCACCGCTCTCGTACATGAGAAACACGCCTTCAAAGTCATGACAATCGGTAGTGTCTGTCGTTTTGTAGAAGTAATGCTGTCCTGAAATAACATGTTGGTAATAAACTTTGATGTACTTAATGTAATATTACAACATTATAACATAAAACATATTATTCTAGTGGTTTTTTTTCAACTTGCACTCTACTTGGCTGTAACGCTTGCTATGCACAGACATATTGAAAACACGCTGGTACAAAAATAATTTAACTAATCAAACCGTCGCCAAGTGTTTATCCCAATGATGGTCAATGTACGTTATAGAACCAAACTTAATTTGGTTGCATTAAATTTACATTTATCGTCTGAATTGCACAATATTGTTGTATATTTAAGCAAGACAAATCTGTATATTTTTTTATAATATTTTAGAAATCTTTATTATTTAGGTTTTAAGGTTTATTTAAAATAGAATAGAATATCTTTATTTCATTAAATAGTTGTTCAATCACATTGCAAACGTTACAATAAAATAAATTTGGAAAACTTATGCATTGTCACTTGGACATACCTGGCTAAACAGTCTCTCTCACACTCATACACACACTTATGGACAGTGATAATGCCATTCAAACTGCAGACTCGGTCATTCATGTATTAAGTTTTGATTAAATTCAATTTAAAATTCGCAGTGGTTTTGCCAAGAACCCCTTAACCGATTAAAACGCATTCAGCACAAAAAAGCGCTTTAATGAGCTTTTAATTGATTTTTCAATTTTTTTTCAATGTATTGAGGGAGGCTGTTGATTAATGTGACACCAACGTGTGATGGCAGCTGCTCAAATGTAGCAGTTCTGTGTCTTTGAATTCGAAAGTTGTCCCTGCCTCTTGTCCCACAATGGTGGACGTCACTTTCCTGCATCAAAGTGCATTTGGAATTACAGTAAAGGACCACCTCGTGGATGTAAAGGCAGGGCAATGTCAGTAATCCCAGCTCCCTAAATTTATCTTGACAGAACTATCTAGAACTTAGATTTACAATAATTCTGACGGTTTTTTTCTGAAGTCTAAATAGTTTTTGTAATTTTTATTTAGCACAACTGTCCCATAATCTCACGCATGTACCAGATTTGGATAAACTAAACCGTAATAGTCCATTTTTAAAATGTATGGAGAGCAGAATTTAGCTAGGTTACGTAAAGCATAAATGCCTTTTGTAACTTTACTACAGGTGAGCCCCCTATCTAGGTGCACTCCAAAGAACTGGATTGTGTATTACGATAGGCTGGAAGTTGTAGGTTTGATGATATGGAGGCAACTTCAATCGTTGATTAAAAGCTACCCTAAAGAGTAGCAGTAAGAACATAGAAGACATGAGCCAGATCAGGTCATTTATATGAAACTAAATACCTTAGTGGAGTAAATGTCTCATTTGTTACCTTGTGATATTTGCACATTGCCGTAAGCTAAACATCGGAATATGTGTAAAGTGTGCACAAGAATGAGAAGTGACAAAATTGTTGACTGAACATTGTATAGTATAAATATTAATAAGATAATTGCACTTTACTTATTTACCCATTCCGATGAAACAGCCTTGCTTATTAAAACCCATTTTTTCGGCATCACATTGGTCTCTGGAGATTTTTGTCCAAACTCCTTTCAGTTTCAGATATACGTCTCTCACCACAATTCCTTTGGTATCCTGTACACCACCCTTTTTGAAAACCTCTGAAAAATATTTTTGTCATCACGTATCATGAAAAACTATAATGTACCACAATAATAATAATAATAATAATAATAATACTTTACTTAATAATTTTGTTTTAAGATATTGGATAAGACATAAGTATTTACAAATGTACACGAGTTAGGGCTGCTAGTTTAGTAATAACTATAGTTAAGTAAAAAGTAATAATTATAAAAAAGAATAAAAGGGTACTTCATTATAGTTATTATTCAATTTATTAAGTATTTACATTTGTAAATACTCAAAAAGAATATATATATATATATATATATATATATTATAAAAGTGTAGATGTTAGGCATTTAAGAAGTCTGAAGTCTACAATAATCGAGCATGCTTTACGACTATGGATTCACTTGAAATATCATGACATACAGTATACAGTGAGAAATATATTTATGAAATATGTTTCACACGAATTCATTATTTTATATTATTTTCTATAGTGAAATTAAAATACAGACTTAAAAATGTATTTTTAGTATATTAACGTTAAAGAATTATATATAAACTCCTATGTAAGTGGCTGAATATATATTTAGCTATAGATAGTTGAAATATATTTTACGCAGAGCTTACATAACGAGTTTTAAAGTGGCATTGCATTAAAAATAATTAGATTCAAATAATTACATGAAGATTTTATAAATAATGTAACTCAAGTGTATAATTTTCGTTAAACGCCATTGTTTTAAATATTATTTATGAATTATACCTTGTATACATGCTAAATAAAAAATATGGAAACGCTTTCACAACTCTTGTATGACTTCACATAAAAGTGAAATTTTGTACATGATCATAGTTACAAATAAAATACTTTTTGACGCCATTGGTGACACCATCTTTTCTGGGGGGAACGGCCCACGCGGAGTTGAACGAAAATCTTCAATGTAAGCCTAGGTCGAGTTTGATGTCAAATAAAAGATCTATTCAATAGAAATTAACTGCCTCAAACCCGATTTCAATAGTTTCATGATTTTCAGAGAACGGTCATATGAATTTCAAAGTCACTAATTTGAACAATATTATTTTTCCGCTTTTTAACAGTTTCATGTAAATTATTCTGATAAAAATTTGTACTTTATGGAACACAATTACTCAAAAAAAATTAAATAATCTTATCTATGAAAAAGATAAAGTCGCTGTGAAAGCTAAATATGTTTTACATATCTTTTCACCTTGTATAAATAGTTCCTAAACTCTTTATTTGATATGACAAAAGGGATTTACAAAAACAATAATTAAAATGTTGTAGTTTGTTTACACCACATATGTTTTATAAGGGGAGGTTACTACTTGTACCAGATCTATGCAACTATTTAATTTAGTTATTGCTGTATATTCATTTTCCTAATACTTAATGATATACTACAGTTTTATGTGTGGACAGACAACAATTAGGGTGTACAGGAATCCTAGACAGACAGACTAGGCCTCCTACTCGGTGGAACTGTCTGACAGACTGGATCTAATTCCTAAAGGCCATATTCGATCTGGGCAGGACCTAGAGGAGAGGGTGGCACTCCTTACGGAGACTGTAATCACCTCTTATGACTGCTCTTTGATTACGCAAAGGGATGCTCGAAGCCGGAGATGGACCCAAGAATTAGAGGTCCATCGAAGGAGGACCAGAAGGCTCCTCGGCAAGGCCAACAGATCTGGCAGTGATGCTGACTGGCTGGCCTACCGGGAGTCAAAGAAATTACAGACGAGAGGTTCGCAGATTCTCCAGGAAATTCTGGAGAGACTTTTGTTCCTCTATAAAGACAACCTCAGCGATGTCTAAGCTTCACAAAGTGCTGGCTAAGGACCCTGGGGGAGGACTGGGACCCCTCATTAAAGAGGATGGGGAGTGGACCAGTTCAGAAGAAGAGACTTTGCAACTTTTATTTGAGACTCACTTCCCGGGATCCGTCGAGGAACCGGCGGCGGGCCCCCCACTTTGGTGAGGCGGGCTTGCACTGGGGTCTCGCACGGGGACTGGGGTGAGGCAAAGAAGGTTGTCACAGAGCAAAGAATTAGGTGGGCAGTTGAGTGCTTCGCCCCCTTCAAGAGTGCTGGGCCGGATGGTATCCTGCCTGTGCACTTGCAGAGGGGTCTGGAGTCGCTCCTACCCCACCTGACCACAATTTGTAGTGCTTCCTTGGCCTTGGGTTTTATCCCAAGGCTATGGAAGAACGCAAAAGTGGTGTATATCCCCAAATCTGGAAGAGGTATACATTTCAGACCTAAAGATTTTAGACCGATCAGCCTCATGTCTTTTCTATTAAAGACATTGAAGAGGCTGGTCGACAGGTACATGAGAGATGGGGTATTGAGAGATAACCCACTCCATACAAACCAACACGCATACATGGCTGGGAGATCTGCGGAGTCGGCTCTTCATAGACTCGTCACGAGGGTTGAGGGAACGATCCGGCAGGAGGAGCTAGCCATGGGGGTTTTCACGGACATAGAGTGGGCGTTCAATAATGTCTCCCTACAGTCTATGATCACTGCTGTCGTTAGGACGGGCCTTAAGGGCATTATTGCCAGATGGATTGAAGCCTACCTACGCAGCAGAATGGTCAAGGCAACATAGAACGAAGCGTCGGTTCAGGTTGTGGTCGGAAGCGGCTGCCCCCAAGGGGGCGTCCTTTCCCCTCTCCTGTGGTCCTTGGTGGTTGATGACCTACTAAGGGCGCTGAACGGGATGGGGGTATATGCTCAGGCATACGCGGACGATGTGTGTATACTGGGCGCTGGTAAGTTTGCCAGCACGGTGTCGGACATCGTCCAGGCTGCCTTGAGATACCTAGAAAGGTGGTGTAGGGACAAGGGGCTCTCTGTTAATCATAACAAGACAGAACTTGTACTTTTCACTGGGAAGAAGAGGCTGGATGGCCTATACATGCCCACCATGGGAAATATGGAGCTAAGAGCTACAGGGTCGGTTAAGTATCTGGGGGTTATCCTGGATGCTAAACTGAACTGGCTCAAGCACCTTCAGGAGAAAGCCAGGAAGTTCAGAATGCCTTTTTGGGCTTGTCGGAGGGCCATTGGGACAACGTGGGGTCTTAAACCAAAGATGGTTTACTGGCTATACACGAGTGTACTTCGGCCCTCCTTATGTTATGCGGCAGTTTTCTGGTGGCCGGCCATGGCACAGAACAGTGCAAGTCTAACACTAGACAGATGTCACAGAATGGCGTGCCTGGGAATTACAGGCGCAATTAGAACAACCCCATTGGCGGCGATGGAGGTCCTCACTGGGCTCCGCCCAATGGACCTGTTTGTAAAGGGGGAGGCTTGTAAAGCGGCCTTTAGAATAAGGACGACTGGTGGCTGGTTGTCTGGCCAACCAGGACTCCATGGGGATATACTATCTGGGGACATTGGTCTGGACCCGTTGATTTCGATGGGAACAGACTTAATGGTACCTAGGTATAGAATTGACAGGTGGGTCAGGGCCTTCCTTCCAAGCAGAAATGAGCCCGCACAAGTCAAAGGAAGTGTCTGGTATACAGACGGCTCACTTATAGAAGAAGGTGCGGGTGCTGGGGTGTACGGGAGGGGGCACGGAAGGTTCTGTCTGTACCTCTAGGGGCCCATGCAATCGTCTTCTAGTTGGAGGTGATGGCTATCATGACAGCCACACAAGAAGAAATGCGTTTAGGTGGCTTCGGAGGAGTTGTCTCAATCTGCTCGGACAGCCAGACGGCGATAAAGGCGATCATGGCACCACGTACCAGCTCTAAGCTTGTATGCGAGTGCCAGGGGATCCTAGGGACTCTTTGCCAGCGTAAACAGGTGAGACTCATATGGGTTCATGGGCATGCTGGTATTGATGGGAATGAGAGAGCCGACGCACTGGCTAGGAGAGGGGCAAAGTGCCCGCTGCTGGGGCCGGAGCCGGCTCTTGGTATTCTTCTTCAAAAGGTAAAAAGAAGAATTGACAGGTGGTCCTCTGAGGAACACGATGGTAGATGGAGGACCGAGTCCGGGCTCAAGCAGTCTCGTGCTCTTATCCAAGGACTGGATCGCAGGTACAGCAGAGATATGCTGAGCTGTAACCGGGCCAAGGTGAGGGTGGTTACGGGAATGCTGACCAGACACAATCTTCTTAACATACATATGAAGATTATGGGCCTAACAGAGGATTCCACATGCGGGCTCTGTGAGGAGGATGAGGAGAGCTCCATACACATCTTTTGTCATTGTGGAGCTCTCTCATCTCTTAGGTATAGGACTCTCGGTGCCACGTTTCTGGAACCAGAGGATATTAGAAGGGCTACACTCGGGGAGATCATGTCTTTCATAGCGGGACTGGCCTCTTGTGACACTGTCGTCGGGCTCGGGGCGCAAAGGGCCATGGAGTCTAGACGTGGTGGGCTTGGCGACAGGACCACAACCCGGTGTATCTAATCTAATCTATGTGTGGACATGGACACTATAGGAAAGTTCGATACAAACCAACAATAGTGATATATACCGTTAAGATACTTTCTTTGTCATTTTCCGCTTCATATATGAACTTTTCTTCATGTTCAAAACAATGTATAAACTTATCATTAATAACTTTTAAAAATGCAGATTTTTCATACTGATAAACACATACTTTCCATTTAATTTAGCATTTTGTTTTCTATGTCTGATTTCCGAATTGTGAGTTGATTTGATAAATTAATATATAGTGTATATTGTTTCTGCTTTTCTTTTACCATATGAAAAATACGTGAATGAGGAGCGTTTGTAATATGTTTTAACACAATATTTCAGTTTTAAATATGTAACCACTAATTTACTGATATATACAGTAAATGAAAGACCTATACATTGATGTAAAGTTAATATTTTTGTATGCTAAGTAACCCACTAATGAATGTTTCCAAAGCAGTTTAGAAGTATCTTGGTTTGGAGGCTAGGTAATCCTTATTGATTTAACACAATCTAGGCTTTTATAATCAAGATTACAATTAGTTTAAAAATCATCAAAATGATCTTACTAGGGTCGTCAAATAAAACAGTGGCGTAGTAGATATCTGTGTCCCAGAAAGTTCCACTCTCATACGTTTTATGGTCTTCAAACTTGTATGGAAATTCAAGATTATTTTTTTCAGCTTTTTTTGGAAGGTCAGATTTTATGTACTGAAATAAAAAAACACAATTAGTAACAATTATATAATGCTAAAATATTATATAAGTTATAACTATCTTTAAGAGGTACTTAATTTTTTGTCCGTAATAAAGGGGAAAAAAGGGGGGTAGAAAATGGGGGGAGGCAGTAAACATTAATAATTTTCAGAAACTAGGTTTAGGGTGTTAGGGGGGTTGGAATAAAAGTTGACTAATTTGGGATCGATGGAGGGAGCAAAAGGGGGGGGGATGAAGAGGGGGGTAAAAGTAGAATTGGAGTTGCTAAATGGTACGGGGAACAACGTGCATCGGAAAAGTATTTAGAAAAAAAAAATGGAGGTAAGTAAAACTATTATAAAAACTTTTATATCATTATGGGTATTAAATATTTCAAAAAGATTTTAAACTTTTGGGGTAAAGTAACTGGAATACAAGGGGTGGGAATTACAAAAAAAAAAATCAAATTTAGTCAAAAAATATTTAATAACATTGCAAAATAAAGTGCTAAATTTATAAAGAAAAGAGAATTAGGAAAGGAAGTTGTATGATTTTTAAATTTTTAGGAATATATATAACCAATATACCTATTTATTCCAACCCGCCCAAATTTCAAATAAAAAAAACGAAGAATGCAAATTTTTGAAAATTAAATTGTATTTCTTACTTTAACCCCAACCCTGGGGTCTTCATGTAAAAACCCTTTCCAAAAATAAGGCAAGTTTTTTTAAAGTAAAAAAATAATGATAGAAAATTTAAAATTTTTTAAATAGTTTTTTTAACCAAATTAAATAAAAATTGGTAAACCCAAAATTTTCTTTAATAAAATTTTGAGCTAAAGTGAAAGTTTTACTTAAACTTTAAAGTACAATTTCTCACTTTTGAACTAGGAAGGCAAAAAAGAATTGTTCTTTAGGAATTTTTTTCAGTAGCAGTTTCTTCTAATGGTTTTACATCTTTAAAACTTCCCTTGCCTCATGTTAAAAAAATGTTAGGAAAATTTTAAATAAAAGGCAATTTCGAAACATATACTTCTTTTCCAAACCAACATTTTCCCAATTTAAAAATCTTGATGCAGCGGCCAAAATTAGTTTTCAAAAATTTTTCTGTATATTTTCCCTTATAATTGACCAATTTCCTACATAACCCAAAAATTTAGGGGGGCAGATATTCCAAATTTCAATTTTGTATTCGATGTCGTCTGTTTATCAAATTTCTGCCAATTAGGGGGGTAAAATTTAGGCTTATACCCGACCTGAAAGAGTTTAAAATGGAAAACTGTTATACGGTTTGTTTTTTGACACTTTACCTACCTTAAAAATTAAGACAAATTCCCCATCCTTTAATGGTTAAGAAAGGATTTAAAAATGTATTTTCGCTATATTTCTCTCTCCAAGTAATTTAAAGGAAATGCTTTCCCCAAAGAAAATTGGTATCCTTAAATAATTTAGGAAAAAATGGCAAATCTACGGTGCCCAAAACTCTTGGGTAACAGTCTATTGTTTTTTTTTCCCCGTGGTTTAGCATTTTCTTTGAGATAAAGTATAAAACCCGCAAGGGTTAATTTCACCCCGCGCCCCGCTTGTAGTATTTTCAAAAAAGGGGCTTCACATTAACGTTTTTTCAACGTCAATCGAGTAGGTCTGAAATATTAAACCCCTTTCTCTAAAAACTTTATCTAATAAAAATGAAAATTAGGTTTTTTAGAAATTTGATAAAAGGTCCCGTTTAAAATAATTTTTTGTCCCATGTCAATATAAAATTTGATTTTAAGTTTAACCAAACCTTTGTTTCTTATAAATTTAGGTTAAAAAATTTCTTGTTTTAATTAAAAAATTAGTTGTCCAGTTTGCAAATAACGTTATTTTTAAATATTACCCAACAATAAAATTCACAACCGATGCAATTTGGAAAATAACCATCTGTGGGGGAATTTTTCCCCCTTACTACTTTGTTTTTTCAAATTTGAGTGGGGAAGGAACCTCTTTTCATTGGTCAAACAATATTTTTAAACATATTTTTTTTTTCTTTCCATGCACGTTTGTTGAAATGTGCTGAAGGGAAATGGGAACAGTATCAAATTGTTAAACATCTGATTCGTTTGCTAAAATATATATAATCCCTAAAAGCAGGGCCCAACTAATACCCTTCATGTGAACCCAAAAAGTGAGTGGAAATATTGGGAATGGAAACACTTTTTCGTTGATCCCTTTGTTTAAAATGTAAAGTTTTAAACTATAAAATTTCTTTTTGAAAGGCATAATTTTAATTAATTATTAACAAAAATAAATTTTTTAATAAAAAATTGCGATTTTTTAATCTGTATATTCAAACAAATTTTAATAACACAATTTGTTTTAAAAAGAATTTACAAATAATTTTCAGAAATTGATGCAATAATTTTAAAAAGGCCCTTAAACTTACTTTTTGGACATTAATCCAAATAGTAAATTTTAAATTTTTAAAATGATTTAAAATTCAACTTCTTTCCCTCATTTTCAAACTTTTCTTTATGGGAATGGTTTAGAAAATTATATGCAAATTTTATATTTTGGAGTAATGATTAATTTTTTTTTGTAAATTGAACTTTTTGAGTATAGGTTTAAATATTAGGATAAAACACATTGTTAAAAAAATAGTAATTTTAAGAACTCCCTTTTTTTAAACAATTTCTTCCCTGAAAGTTGAAAGTAAGGGAAAAACCCAAAAATCGTACCTTTTGCCCCCTTCCCCGTATCATAAATCACTTTTGGGTTTACCCTGACCCCAAACAAGTTTTGAATGAATTTTTAGTTCCCTCCACCAACCTACAACCTCATTCCCTTAATGGATAAAATGTTGTTATTATTTCTGTTAGTTCGTATATCGAGGAGAAAGATTGGGTAAAAGGAAATGTTACGAAATGGGAAATGTTACATCGTTGAGTGGGGGATATTTTCGGGAAACATTAGCAAAGTTTAAATATTGGAAGGTAGGGGTTTTATAAAGGGGATTATTAAAGGGTAAGATATAATTGGAGTTAAAAGGGATTATCGGAAAGGGGTTTAGATTAAATAAAATTTTAATTTTTTATTATTTTATAACAATAAAACAAATTTATGGAATTTCATTTATTAGGGAAGTTTTTAAAATATTGTGTAAATAGATAAATATTTTGAAATAGAGTAATTGAAGTTAAAAATAATCAAAACTATAACCATACTTTAATTGAGAATACATTTTGTAAGCCAAAACGTAAGAATCATCTTTGTGGGGCCAAGTTAGTTTTTTATATCTTTTAACAGTTTTTTTCAATTAAAAATTAAATAAAACTTTTGTTAAACACTTTAAATTTTTTGAAATAAAAAATATAATTTTTAAATAAAGTTTTTTAAAATTAAAAAAAAAATTATAGTAAAAATTTAATTGTTAAATAATTTTTTTGCGGTATTAATTTGTGGGGAAAACCGAAAAATAAAATTTTAAAATGACATTGCTTGCTTTGAACAACAAGGTATGAAAACAAAAAAATTTTTTATTTAAAATGAAAAATATCAGGTAATTTTTTTCATAAACAATAACGTTCATGTTTTTATATTTTTAATAATATTTATTATATTAATTTAATAAAATATTAGATAATTTAAAAATATTTAAATAATAATATTTTATACTTAAATATTAACATATATTATTTTAATAAAAATATAGTTATTTCCCAAAAATTATTATGTGGGAAACTTGTGTGAACCCAATTTAAAATATCTTTTTTTATCTAAAAAAATTTAATTGTGTTTGAATTTTTCTATTTTAATTAAATACAATTGGTTTTATTAAATTTAACTAATTTTTTTTTTTAAATTTTAGTTTTAGAACAGTGTTTTTCTAAATTCTTTTGTAGTTCCGTACCATTTCTAGGTTTTGAAGTTTAAAATTAGATAATTTTTGTAATTATAAAAATTTATTAGTTTAGAATTTTTAATAATGTTTTTGTAAATGTTGATTTAAGTTTTAGCCCCTTTTTGAAAAGGTTTTTTACCAAATCAAACTTCATGATTTATTTTCAAGTATATGGGCAAATGTCCAAAACTTTGGGCTCCATCAAAACAAAAGTCGATCAAAATAATAAAAATAAAATTTATATTTACTTTCAATAATTACCAACTTTAATAATATAATTTAGAATTTTTGTAGAGTTTATTTACAAAATATTCATTTGTATAAATAATCAATTGTCAAAAACATTACATAAATTTGAGTTGTCTATTTACCGTACATTGAAAGGTTGTTTAAAATGGTCTGGGCATGTTTTATTTAAACAATTTGAATAGAAAATGGAAATTAAAGTTTTAAAAATAAAACCCCTACTTTAATTTAGCCCCAATTGAATTAAATAAATTATTATGCAATTTAAAACATTTTAGAGTTTTAAAGGTTATAGCTTACCGAAAATTAAATTGAATTTTCAACATTACAAATAAAATTGATGTACAGAAGAAAAAAAAAAGTAATAATTCTCCAATGGCCAAGTAATCTTTTGTTTTTTAACAGTGTATTATAATAAAAATTCTTATTTTACATGTTTTTAATATAGGAGCATTTTCTTTTTGTAATTATAACAATTTAAATAACCTCAATCATTAGGGTTAAGTTTTTTTTAATTTAAAAATGAAAATTTGTAACTAAATGATTGTTTGAAACCCAATCTCATTTACGTAAAAGTCGGAATACCATAAATGTTTGGGATAATCAACCTTTAAGCATTATTGAATAAAATAAACCAATTTACGTTTAAGTTTTAATTTGGTTAAGATTAAGTTCCAACCAAAGTTTAATTTTTATAACACCACTTATTACAAACAAAATAAATCATATTTAATGTTAAAATTGGACCAATACCTTTTAACTTTTTTATTTAATTAGGAATTAAATTTTTAAAACAATAAAATGTTTAAATATTAAATATAAATTATTTTGGTTTTTCCCGGGGTTTGATTTATTTTTTATAGAATATGAACAACCTATAAAAGTTACATGTAATTGTCAAATCATAATTAGATAAAATAAAATGAACCAAACTGATGGTGGATTTTTTCCCTTAACCCATCTGGGTTTGATTTCTCATCCTGAACGTTATGTGTTGGAGGCCCCAACCTGTTTCATTTAGGTTGTTTTTATACCAACCTAATTCCTATTTTTATACATTTTTATTTTTGGGCAGATGCCAAGAGGTCGAATATGTTTTTCCACATGAGTTGAATTGGAAGATAAACGAGTGGTTTGTTACTTTTCTGAGTTCTTGTCAGAAAATATTTATCTAAAGCCAAAAAGGGAAAGGTTAAAGACAACTAAACCAAAATGGCTTTACTTGGAGATCAGAAACCACGTTTTTGTGGGATATTTTTAAGCCTAAATGGAAAAACACATTTTTATTTAAAGTCTTTTTTTAAAATAGAAAAAAATTTTAAACAAATTAAATTTCTTTGTAAGGGGGTATTTACAATTTGGAATTTGTAAAATTATGTTCAAAGTTTTTTTATTTGTTTAGGGAATTTTTTTAAATTTAGCTGCTATACTATCTCAAATGACCAATTTTAAATTAGAATAACTACGATTTAATAAAAAAATTTTCATTATTAAAACATTTTTTTAAAAAGGCTTTTAACCTTCCATATCTGGACATAAAAATAAATTTAAAAAGTGAAATAACAATTTTAAAATTCAATTTTCACTATTACAGCAAACCCAAAAATGTGTCAAAAACTAATTTCCCCAAAATTTTTGTGAATTTCATTTAAACCAATTTGCAAAATTCATATTTTGTGGAAGTGGGGTTGGTTTTCCTTTTATTAATTTCGTACTTGATTATTTCGTAGAAATTTGTTCCTAAAGATATTTATTTTAAAAAAAACCCGAATTGTTTCAAATTTAAAAGATTTTAAAATCGGGATTTTCTTCTTTTTAAATTGTATCTTAATACAGTTGGAAAAATAAATAACTAACAGCCACCAACCCGGTTATCCCGGGGTTAAAATTCAATCGCTTTAAATGTTTACGCGCCAACACATTGTTAATTTGAAACCTGAATATGGGTTTCCCCTCCCAAATTTAAAAATTGGAACGAAACCAGGCCAGGTTTAGACGTGTAATTTGGTGGGTTAAATTTTTTTGAACTTGTGGTAAAATTTTCTTTCATTTTGTCAATATCTGAAGCATGTAGAATGTTTCTAGATGGGTCAAGTTATATTTTCTTATATTTTCAATTTAAAAACGAAACATTTGCAAATTTTAAAACCCTCTGGGGGTTACGTGTTGTAAAGGGTAATTAAGGGTAATTTATATCTGTATTGTTAAGGGTTTTTCTCCCCTAAAAGGGTTTTGTAATTTTAATTTATATAACAGTGTTTTTTTTTTAATTTTAAAATTTAAAAATTTTCTTCAACATACAAACATACTCTCAATGGTTTAAAAATAAATATTTTATATAATTTTTTATTTTTAAAAACATTAATTTTTGTTATATTTATAAAAAAATATTTTTAGAAATTTTTAGGAAAAATTTTAAAATTGATTTAAACTCAAACCACTAAAATGACCTAAAAGAACAGAATAGCCTAGTAAAAATTGTTGGGAAACATTAGGGGATTATCTGCAGAGGTATGAAAAAGGAAAGATTTTTAATCAAAGATAACTTTACGGTTTATTTTACTTATTTTCCTGCATTTAACATTTATTTTAACATGAATTTACATTAACTTTAATAAATAAATTAGCTCTTGTTGAATTTACGACTTTATGTTGTTTAATGTCACCTCACAAAATAAAATGTGGCATCAGATCGTCTGAACTCTGTCTCTTAGTATTCATAGAACTACAAATACATGTTAATAATACCTAATACAGTGTTCTATCTCGTATTGTAGTTCATTGAGGTTAGCTCTGGCAAGCGGAATTAGCATGTATTCCGCAAAGCATGGGGAGATCAAAGCAGCCTTTACTGTTAACTAGAAGGTTCATTTACTGTTTTAAATGTAAGTTATTTCCTTGGCTACGATACATGACTAGTATGTTTAAGGGTATTCAGTTTGATTTAAGTAAATATCAACTGTTTACTAAGTTTTATTAAATCGACTCAATTTATTTCATTGTAATTTTCTCAGTATTGAAATTATTTTCAAACAATTGAGAATCTTAAATACTTTCAGAAATCATGAAATATATTGTAACTTTCTGTGTTATCCCGCAAAGTACTCCCAAAGGAAATTTAAATTTACTATCATGTAAAGATGAGTAATTTCATTAACAAATATATTTGGTTTTATTTAAACCAAAAATGCCTACAATTTATTTCTATCAATTTGAAATTATAATTTTGAGATTGGATAAATAATCGGTTTATGAAGTTGGCAAACAATTCATAATATTATTATAAATTTTGAAGTAAAATATATTTAAAAATTTATTTAATGTACTAAACAAACTTATAAACTACTGATTTCACGTCACTAATTAAATCGAATGTCCTAATTACAATTAGGATCTTCAACCTCAGGAATTAAAGTCATTTTTAGGAAATATGTTATGTTAGAAAATGTGGGCAAACCAATCTAGTTCAGCAATCTAACCTTTTGTGTCAGTCTCATCAATGAATGTTTGAAAAATCCCGTTTACGAAATTGGAACAAATCTCATCTCAGTGTATTATGGCAGCTACACAAATTTTAAATTAAAGTGAGCATGTTGTACTAAATCAGTAACGTAAATAACGCTGTGAAGGCACTTTGAAATACCATGCTGGTTTCATGTTGCTGTATGTATAAATCTAAATTTCTACCGAGGTATATTTAACCCTAGATCCGGAATCAGTGCCCTTTTTTGGCGCTAGGAATTTATATACTCATCTGGAATCAACGCCACCCAACGCCCTCGGTTTTTTTTTTTTTTTTTTTTTTTTTTTGTAGACTGTAGTGAAAATAAATTAGTACTGTTTGATGCAAAAGTTTACATTTCGGAACGTTTTATGTTAATCTCTAATAACAATCAAATGTTAAACGAAATAGTTGTTTCTCCTTACTCGGGAGAAAGTGAACTACAATAATACGTGTATTAAAAAATTCCCAAAATGTTTTTATATATATTTGAACTTATTATTTCTTTTCGGAAAATGTTTCAAAATATATTTTCCCCTTATAAATTTCTAAAAAATGTGATTTTGTGATTTTTTCTATTTGAAACATTATTTGTATTACTAATGACATATACTTACAAGATATGCACAGTCCAAAGTAATCAAATACTACATTTACATATAAACTGGATGTTATAGTCGAAATATTACAATTTTTTCAGAGATAAAAGATGATTTTCGCATATAACAAAATATTTAAGTTACAAAACACTTTGATTTTCTATAGTAATTATGATTCCCTATAAGATGAATTTTGTAATAATGTTATTGCTTTTAAATATATTTATACGTACATAAAACTTTAGTACTACAAATATTTCCATTTTCTTTTTCCGAAAAACACTAATCCCAACATGTTATATATTTTTATTGGGCGTATGATTAAAGTTAGTATTTAGAAACTAAATAGGTACATTTTGGTTGTCTTGAAATGTTTCTTAAAAATTTTTTATACCAGCTGTAAGAGTTGCAAAATACAAAAACATGATGCGCATCAATTGAAATTTTTCACTCTACTAAAAATAATTATGATGTTGTTATCACAACTATAATTATTTTATCTAAAAGCATGATTCATGAGAAGAAAAACGATATGCTGTTTTATAATTTTTGGCTTCATTTACTTTTTTGTTTCCAATTTACAAAAAAGGCTTACAGCACGTGGCAAAACGGCATCCCGGTACACGCTCCAAAACATGATCCCGGATCTAGAGTCAAACGCTTCTCTGCAGGATTCATGTTTCAAGGTACAAACATAATAAGTATCTTTGAATTCACATTTAAGGCAGGATGAATGTTAACACGTGCATATTCAGTCGACGCTTTGATCCACATAGCTTTCTTTGATGAACGATATTGTCGAGTAAATATTCTCAACAATAAAGCTAATTAGACAGTGACGTAATGCGTCAGCTGTTACACGCGGATGGCTGTCTTCTGGGGGAGTGTAGTTGAAAGTCACAGCTCGATGATCAGCTGTTGCATATTCCAGCAGGTGAAATCGTTGTTCCGATACGTCACTCCTAAATGAACTCAAGGTTTCGAAGAACATGTTGTGCAGGGAAGAGAATTAAGTGTCAGGCTTGTCCGTTAGCTGAAAATCAGACCAGCACTACGTGGTTCGGATTCCACGTAAAGCTGTAGGTCCCTTAGTTGGCCTGACTTTTAGGCTATTAATAAATAGCTCTAAGGTCTCCAGAGGAACAGTAGACCTTAATTAGTAACAATGACTACACTCGTTCATCTACACTCATCACACTCATTCGCTCCTCATATTCGCCCATATCTTGACGATCGGCGTCATGATAATGAATAATGAATAAAAATAAATGAATGCAAAATGAACATTGAGAGGGAATATCTAGAGAGAAATTGAACGTTTTTTAGTAGTCTAAAGAAAATATTATGAAATTTTATAGTACAACAATGTATTTGATGTTGCAATTCTCCGTTCAGATATATCGTATGGTTTGTTACGATTGTACGATCATATATGGTAGCTGTTCGTTAATTCCAGATATATCGTATGGAATTAATGAACAGCTTCCATTTGTTAATTTTAAAAAGCTCTGATATATATTTTTATCCATAAAACAGCGCAAGGGGCACTCTGAAACTATGTGATCCATTGTTTGGATATACCACCCGCAATCACATGACTAATTTATTGCCAATCCTCATTTATACTGCCAGTAGTTACATTTGCCCACTCCAATTCGGAACCGATTCAACAGTATCCACTCCTTACGATGGAGGTTCATCCCACCTATAGGTATTGACGGATACACGTTGAACGAAATCGGAGCAAGAACGGGGGTTCTTCAACAGGATCTCCATCTATCTTTTTTTCCTTTAATTTCAAATACGTTCTAATCACATGTAAACTTTAATTCACCCTTTAATTTCATAAGTATTCTGTGAAAAGTAACGACTGTCACTGAGCTGCTTTAGTGTTCTAACTGAAAAACCCAATCAGTATACCAGTATTTTTATTTTATATTATTTTAAAAGTATTGGAAGAGCATTTTTCAAAAAATATTAATATGAGTTATTTCACTTTTGTTCCTTGTGTGCAAGAATAAGTTTGGTTTTAACACTTTTTTAATGACATCAGCTCCTGGCAGAACGAAGGTGTTGTTAAAATCTGTTTCCGAGTGTATAATGTTTAAATGTCGGGAAGCCTTTCCTTTCCAACGAAACACGTTCGCACAATCTTTTCAAACAAGGTCGGGCGGAAATTACTACGTGTCCCGTGAAAGACACCCCGAATCTGGAACTGAATTGACTTTTCCACTGTTGAAAACTCCTTCTCCAGGATTATACAGTGAATAACTTCAGAGATAAAAAATTACACGTGGTTTTGACGAAAGTGAAAGAATATTGAAAAAATATTACACTCTTTTAAACAAAACTGCTGTTAAATGAGGGGTGTATGTGACCTTTAGAATCCATTATAGTATACAATCTACACTGCCTTTGGTTTTCTCCCTCTATGTCATTGTTGTGTGCTTAGGTTTGTTTTGTTGATATTGTCATATTGCCAAAACAATATTTAGGTCACCTTTGCGGTTAGTGATTATGTTTTTTTGACCCAATTTTTTATAACACATTAGTTTTTGCGATTTTCCCAAAATTTACTTGTTTACCACTAGTTTATTTTTAATTATCATAATACGTGTTGGTAAATATGCAATACAAGTTAATATAACACAGTACAAATATAAGCACAAAATGCACAAATATTATGGCGATCGATTTCGGTGAACCACATTCACTTTTCTAAAACCCATGTTCAACTTTTATCACATCTTCTTTACACATAATGTCATTATATGCATGTATGTTTAACCTGCTCGGATGTAAAATAAAATCATTATAAATTTTAATATTTAAAAAAAGTATAGCCTACATTTAAGATTTTGAAATTTTGTTTAACAAAAATTATAAAATTGGATGAAAGTAACTAGTTACATAGGGCACATACATACACATGCCAAAATATAAGCTTGTAGCATCTACATTTTCTGAGAAAATGGGTCATTAATATGTTTAATTTAACATGAAGCCTTATGAGACTTCTCCGCCCGCTTAACGTATCTACAATCTCTAAGAAAAATGAAAACCAACTCACACTGTTCATGTCTTGATTGTACTTGTGTTGGTGGAAGGAAGGGCCATTCTTGTGAGTGAACCAAACTAGTGCACTGTTTATGTAACAGAAGTGTGGAAGGAGATCAAACAGTATTATATGGAAAGGCGTGAGGGTGTCTATGTCCAAACACACCCCTCTACACTCGGTGTTTGACTACCTCTCTAAGCTGTTTGTCCAAACAGGCCAGTATTGGGGGGAGGGAGGGAGATGAAACGTTGGCAAATATCTCCTTACAGATATTGTGTACATTGACGTGGTTCAGATTCCACTATTAAATTCTGTAGTAACACTAATTATTTTATTTTAATAAATTACTTTTTCTAATAATCGGTTTTTCTCAGTTAGTGATAAAAACTAAACAGATTTTGATTAGTAAAAATAAGATACCTGGTTTAAGAATGTAAAGCAACGTAGTCTCAGCTTCTTTGGGTTTTTAACAAAATTAACGGGCCAATTCAACGAATCTACGACTGTCTCTTCGAAGACAAAATGCTAAAGAAATAAAAAACTAGTGAGGTATTTACTGCACGTCTCGGAATGGGGTCAGTAGTTGTTTATCTCCCTACTGCGTTGTTGCAATGAATCTACGACCTTGTGTTGACCAAGATGAAGTACTAAGGCAACAAAGGACTTGTGGGATATCTACCGCAAGTTTTGGAATGGTAGTTAGTTGTTTATCAACCTACAGGATTGTTATAATGTAAGGCGCTCAGTCTGGTTGCCGTACAATGAGTCTTTGACAGGGCTTGTGTGATATAAAGGCAGCTAATTGTGTTCCCAGGTTACATCCGGACTTGTGGATTCAACTTTGAAATGATTAATGCCAATTGGAGTTAAGATAGCCTTGGCATCGAGTTGACCTTGGCTGGTTTTTAATCCTCCATATAATACGATAGTACATGTCATAATATAACTGGTCTCAATTAGAATCGTTTTTTTCAGACTGGATTGAAAGTTGCAATTTGTTTTACATAATATGTGAATAGGTTTAGGCCAATAACGAGCTAACTAGTTTTTTAATAAAATAATTTTGTAGTAGCAAACAAGACTATTAATTACAATATTGAAATTATCATAGAAAACTCTCGTAAGACACTTAAACGGTGAAAAATGAAATTGTTTGCATTGGATTAGGAATATATTCTCCTATAATTTAACGTCAAGATCACTGAATAAATATTAGTCCTATTTGTAAAGACATTTGCTCAAAGATTGATTCATTTCAGAAGTTCACCAAGTTCGTCGAATGAATTAAACATTAACAACTGGTCTCTGAAGTGAGTTTAACTTCTAGATCCAAAGTTTCATAATTACTTTAACACCAGACTCTGCTTGTTATTTCTTTACGACACCATTCAAATTCCCGCATAAACATAAAACAAAATCAAAATTCAACAATAATTTTATCCATGATAAAAAATTAAAAAAGTAATTTGTTCTTTCCTTTACAAATAAATATTACTATATTACATTTAAATTAATAGACGGGGAATTAGTATAAATATATGGTATTTAATGCCCAAGGCTAGGGGACATTCCAGTTTGTGCCCTTTGTTATTTCATTTTCACGCTTATTTTTCTATTTAGGCATTTTGATTTCTTTAGCCGAGAGTATATATTTAATTTGTTTATAGAATTTTTTAAAGTTATTATCTTTAATATATTACTATATTATGTAAAGAATATTTTTAATTATTATCTTAATCATGTTATTATTTAATCATTTAATCCCAGCATTTATTTTAATACATTTATTAATCCGTTAGCTTAGTAAATGTTGATGATACACAATAATAATCTTAGGAGAGTTGGAGCCACCTTGAATGGCGCCATGAATGAATGACCCTATTGGAATTATGGGAAAGTAATCAGTGCAGAGCTGTTTTACGGCTCTCGTGTGAAGGAATAATTTATGGTTATTTGTTGACTTAGTAAGCATTTATTTACTATATTATATTATAACAACTTTATCTTGGAGCTTAGTATCAGGCTTATAAGTGAACTGAAAATCAGACCAGTACTACGTGGTTCAGATTCTACGTGAAGCTGTAGACCCCTTAGTTGTCCTGACTAGTGTGCTATTAATAAATCGGCCTTTCTAAAAAAAACTGTCTACCTTAGTAAGTATCAAAGACTACACTCATCACACTCACTCTCCCCTCATGTTCCCTCAGTAATGAATAATAATATTACATTCTAATTGTGTAATACTTGACTGCTATGCTGTTATTCTCTGTTTACAACACGTTTACGCCCTACGCTCTACAGCCCCTAACAACTAGAGGGCCCTTCCGTATTGATGATCAGCTGTTACAGCCCTTTGTTGTGTCACGAAATTCCCCCCACCACTTCATGTCTCTTTAAGACCTTTTCAAAGAAAGTTATCCTTCAGATAAAAAGCCACTTGACCGGTAACTGGTTGTCAACCGTGTTTCTAAATGTCATCTAATTTGATCGCCATGTATAAACTCAGCATACCACCTTATCTGCACTGTCAGAGGTGTCAGCCATTTTGTATTTTATAAGTAGCTCCTATTTAACATAATTGATAAGTCAAATATATGAGGGTATGTAATAATAAATAGGCTTTATTTAAGTATTAATCCTCAAGTGAATTGTTCTCTGATACAATATATAACAATTTTTTAAGGAATTATTCTGGATAAACACCTAAATTTTGAAGCTCATATAGAAAATACATGCAAAAAAGGTTTATTTATATTAACAAATTTAGAGTCTTTTGTTTACATTTTATGGAATAATTTATCCTAATTTGAAATACGACGTTGAGATTTTGGGGAAACTCCAAACATTCAAAAATATATTTAAACAGCAATTAGGATAATATTTCGAATGCCGGAAAATCTTTATGTAGAGAAATTTTCAAGAATTGTTGTATTTTAGATTTTCAAGCCATTTATATTTATTAGACCTTAATTTTTTTTAGAAATCATCCTGAGTATTTTGCACCAACTAAAATAAGAAACAAATCCAAATAAAAAATACCTTATCACAACACTACACTTGATAAAAAAATATGTTTTATAATGGAGTTAAATTATTCAATAAACTCTCTAAAAAATCAAAGTAGAACAAATTTTAAAAAAATTTAAAAAGGTATTAAATTATTTATAAAATAAATCATATTACGAAACTGAAGATTTCTTTATAAGACAATCATAAAAGGATAAATTTACCAAATTTGACATGCTTCAAAATTGTATTTATATTATCGTCATTATATTGATATTTATTCATACAATTTGTAATAATTATTACATAATTGTTATTATTATTTTATATAAAACTTTATAGTTTTAAAGAGATTCGAATTTATATTTTCGATAAATTATTAATAACTATACAACCATACACGGTTTTTATAAGTATATTGTAAAGTTAAATCATATATTTCTTAGTTCGTAATTTTAAATCTCCACCCTCATTTAAGCCCAACGTTTTGAATCATTATTTCATAAATTAAAAAAATGTTTAGACTTACGAAAAGCTTTAATTGTATTTTAATTGCTGGCTTGAATTGCTTGAATAATTTTCAAGGAGATGAAAACAATTACAAGCATTTTCATCATGTTATTAATTTTATCAAATTTGAGTTTTATATACACTCTGTTCGCCACACGATGCTATTCATTATATGCGTATTGCGTACGTTTACGTCAGCACCTGTCTTCCATGACACCCCCCCCCCCCGCCCCAAGCAGTGAGGGATAGGGGAAATTGACTCCCTCCAGTGACAACAGGCAATATCCTCCTTGAATTAAAGGTATGATTTGAAAATAAGGAACGACCGTTTGGCGACGCTTTAGGGCACTACTGTGTTTATTTATCTATAACCAGCAACACACATTTTATATTAACTTCCATTGAAAATTATATTCTAAATAGCAAAATTTTTCTTTTAAAACAAATTGTTTATTGTGTAATGCCAAGTACATACTGTATGTATATTGCCTTTGTTGAACAGAATTGTTAATAATGTCTTTAATTCCGTACATTTTCCAATATATTTTTAACTAAGTTTTTTTTAGTTTACTTATTGCTTTATTACTAAAACACATAAAAACAATTTTTTTGTGAATAAAATTGGAAAATGTTAAGTTAATGATTCTTAAGTACGTAGTTATGTGAGAGTTTTATGGATAGTGCACTTAAAAATTTGTTATTAAAAGATGATGATTTTTTTATTTAAAAAGCTTCAAAGAAAAGTATAAATTAGTTTTATACAAAAATAATACGTAAGAAATTTTATATTATATCCATTTTTGTTTATGTATTTGCACACATAACATTCAAAATCAGCTAAAACTTATTCATTTACCACTCTGTCATTTAATTTTTTCATTATTTTGTTTTAATAATTTTTTTAAATTATTTAATTATTTTTATCTTTAACGAATTCAATGTCATATACACTGTTACTGTTGTGAAAGGTGATGGATATATAATTTTTGTAGGGGTCCCATCCATCCCCAAACTCCACTGATCCACCCACCCACCAGTATAACCGTCACGTGTCCATAACTACCTCGAGGCCAAAACTTGTAATGTTTCATATATTTCAATGCTATCCTAAAACTCATCTACTAAGGGATTCAGTTCCTACTAGTCTACTAAAAAGTGTTGCAATTTATTGTCACTCAACTAATTTGTATTAAATGACCTCTCTGTGACTAAGGGTAGTTGTGACGCCTTTTTGTTCTTTCTCCAACAGTAAATGTTAGATTTCAGCCTTTCACACACTAAACATAATATGTAACAAGTGTTTATGTCAGCTACATGTTCTAACGTGAGACTTCTTATATAAGAATAATAATAGTCAGAAGCTTTATTCGTAAAAAACAAGTTTAGAATAGTTTTCAATAGAATTGTACAATACAAATTAATAATATTATGAAAGATAAAAATTATAATTCCTTTCATAATAATGACAGTTTTGGTATTCCTTTATTCTTTTGATTGTTGTCCTTTCAAGCTTTGTTGTTGTTTGCTCTAGATTGTTAGCACGATCTGTTTGCATGTTCTAAACATTCATCAATTGAGTAAATTTATTTACTAACAAGCTTTCTTTAAAATTGTTCTTTTTGGAGCTGTGTTTTTTTCTATTCTCTTTCTTCTGCGCTAAGATGAATACATAGCGCATCATACAATGCCCTTGTAACCACAGGTCTAGGGTGAAAACTGTGACATCATATGTCATTGAACTCAAAAATGTTTTATTAGGGATAATCTAATTGGACTAATTATAAATGTTATTATCAAGGTGGAATTACAAGTAAATTGATACGTATCATAAATCTAGGATTTTAAATTGTAAGTATCAGACCTTAATATTTCAAAAGCAATTCTCAAGATATCAAAATGAAATCCACGCAGCATATATTTAAATATTAAGTCACCCACAATTCACAGATCTAAGATATAACAATAAAGTTCCAAATAATTTGTCCCTATGAACTCAGTTCTTACAGTTAAATACTCCTTAACTGTATACAGAACGCATATGTTATTTTATTACAAATAAAAATGTTTAAATAGCGAAAATAAACAAATAACATTTTAACTCACTTCTCAAAAACGTTTGTAAAATATTGTTGAATACTGCCTAAAGTCACAAATTGGAAAGTAATAAAATAAAATATATCAGGAGGGTCGGCGAATCTGAGAAAACTTTTACAGACCACTTGGCGGAGAATATTGAAGATATGAAATATAAAGTTAGCCGCCATCTTGGATCCGTCGATAGTCATGGTTCTGTCCCGTCTGTCAGTGTGGACCGTAGAGCAGTTTGAAATATGTCCCTTATCTAAGATATTTCATGTTATTATTCTTTATTTATTTTAACTCCTTCGTTTTTAAACGATTTTTCACTCTGCCCTGATTTTTATACTTATTTACAAAGATAGACGAAGAGAGTAATGAATTTGGAAATAATCTACAGATTTAACAAGATAATATGTTCTCTAGTAATATTAATTGTTTTATTGCAAATCAGTTCCCCTGTTAACATTATGATCGATTTACTTTTAACCAACATGTTTACAATTCATTTAGTAATAAAACTATATTGACTGTGATACAATTAGGAATATATTTTTAATTACTTAAATGAGTTAAATAATATATTTATTTATTAGATTTAATCTCACTGAATATCCCTAATTACAAAATAAGGATTCAAAATGTATAAGCAGACGTTATATATTCAACACTGTACATTGCGTCCCAAACATTACTGTTTTCCAACACACCGATATGACAGAAGGAAAATACAGGGTGTCAATAACATTGAATATTTTATCGATTAATTGAATAATAAACCCCCTTCTTCCTTTGAATACTTTATTATTTTATTTTATTGGAGTGAATTGATGGACACTGTTGAAATCATACGTAAATCACTTTATGTAAACCTATCATTATACATATGTATATTTGTTAAAGCCAAATATCACTGACTGACTCACTCACTCATCACGAAATCTCAAAACCACCGAACGGATTTACATGAAATTTTAAAGGATGTATTGAAGCTTTAGTAAAGAAAAAATTAAGGGACCCACTAAGAAAGGATTTTTCGAAATTTTATTTCTAAGGGGTACAAAAAGGCCCTCAAAATTTCCTTTTTCCATAAGAATAACATTGGGTTGATTTTAGTAAATTAATAATAGCTGTTTTGTAAATAAATAAACATTTTTATTTTATATATTTCACATTACCCTATTGATTCATTAATAGATGCAGCTGTTAAACAAAACAAAATAAAATTAACACGTTTAAGTAAAATAATTTTTTTTTAAATATGCTAATAAATAGGTAGTGATGCAAATAATGTGAGTGAGATATTGTAAAGAAATGTAATATTGAGATTTTACGTTATACAGTTAACCTACTATTATTTGTAGTCAAAAGTCACATTCCGAGGCCGAAGACCGAGGTGTTTTGAGCGCAGTGAGAGTTGGGGTTAGCACGAGAAGCGTGCAGGAGTGTCCCCTAGTAACATTATAATACATAATACATCGAACGGAGGCCGTTTCACTTCATGAAAAACGCCAAACTCTCGGCTCTCTATTTCAATAATTTGTACCATAATAATGATTGTAACGAAACACTGGAAGTGTCGTTTATTTGGTGAAGAACGTTTATAGGAGATAATAAGTTGATTATTGTAAGAAATTTGTTTTTAAATAACTTTTTTTACAGTTAAATATGTGAAATGTTACATATTGTGTATGTCTACTATAGGACTGTCGACGTTCCAGGGATGGCTGTCTTGGCACATTGAATCCTTGAAATAACTTTTACTTACTCGTTTACTTAAAATACAGGGATATTAAATATAGCTTTAAATAATAATGAGGTAGTATTATTTCATATTCATTAATACTTCTCAAAATGTTTAAACAAATCAAAAGTTACACCATGAATAGTCCAAAAAGGTAAGGATCAATATATTTTATGGGATGGTGAGAAATACCTTACAGTGGAGACTTGTTTTTGAGTGATTGACTAGTAACATAGAATACCTTTCAACAGTCATATTCCTATTCAGAAACATCAAAGTACAGGGGGTTTCTTTTAAAACGCAACCCATGATTTGAAATTGGTTGAATTTCAATACAACACTGTACATACAATCAACAATACATATAGTTTATAAATGGTATTATTGTAATTAACAATACATTACAATGGGTTTATAGTACTGTTTGAAAGCATCTTGACATAAAACAAACGTTTTTGTTTTTTAATATTCCACCACAGTAAACACTCTCTGGTCTTCCCTTAAAACAATGTTTCTAACCTCAACTTAATGCCATTTGCACGGAACCTAAATAAAGTTAACAACAATGCAACAATGTATATGAGCTGATAGCCAAGGAAGAAGAAGAACCAGCGCTACCAACCTATGAACTTGATATTATCTTAAATTTTAATTGTCTGTACTTGTAAATAAAATAAATACCCTGTTCTTTTCACACTCTGATCCGGTTGTTACTATCTCCGTCATCTGATAGTTTGTCAACGGTTAGACAGTTGGGGTTAATACTAATTATAGTGTCCTCACTAGACTTCACCAATTACACTAATTGGGTTTAAACACTAATTGTCTTGGCTGTAATGACTCTTGGCCAGTTGTGTCATTAGTTAGAAGATGTCGTTAAGTGGTGCTTTTTGTTTAATTGAAAACAAATAAAAAGTGAAAGTTTTATGTAAAGATTTCTCAGAAAAATATTCAGTTATTTACAGGGTGTTCCAAAAATCCATCATCCGTCTCTTCAGTGTCGATTTCAAAAAATTATACAAATATCCCTTGGGGTATTTTTATAAGGGTAAATTTGTTATGTTTGCAATCATACTTAGTGATTAAACTAGTGTGACATTTAATACAGCTTCACTTAAAAATTCAAGAGGCCGTCATTGTATTAGTTATATCAATTATTAAATTGTATTAGTTTCATGTTTATAATTTGTTTTCACTTTTATATTGTCTTTAATATTTTCCATTTTTTTAATTGAGTATTGTTTGAATTTTAGTTTTAGTTTATTTGAAATAATATTTTTACATTGTTTGTATGGTTTTATTCAAGGTTGAGTGGAAGAGAGAACTTCGTAATCCTAACTCCGCCTTTAAATGAAGACATTCATTCATTGTGGACTCCCTAGTCATAGGAACCTCTAGTAAGTGGTGTTCTTCCCTTCTTTTACATATATGTAACGCAATATTTACGTAACTCAATGGGCCCATTTTGGAAATACTGTCTTACCCCTAGTATCCCCTATTTTCGTGAAATGCTTAAATTGTCAGACATCCTTTAAAACTTCAATTTCCAAAATCGTATTATACCCAAACGTACGTTCGTATTTTATTTGTGCTAGAAAGTAAAAGGGGGAGGTGAGACTTTTGTAACTCTCTGTAAATTAATCCAGTTTACAGAGAGCTTCATGTTTGAGGGTTGACAACGTGACAACATTGTAGATACTGAACCATCCAATATGGCAGCTATAGTAAAAAATATACATACTACACGTTTCATATCATCAATATATTTCCCTAACTTTTAGGTAATTAAGATTTTAAAAATATAGAAATCAAGAACTCGTCCAACTGCCATAGCGCTTTAGTTACTAAACCAATTCATTACAATAAAGAATGAAAAGGGTTGTGTATTTGGGGTAGTTTTAGATAGAATATCATATAATAATTCATTATATGGGTATCCAAATAAATATTATCATAAAAGATGATTTGATTGGTAACCTGGTTGGAAAAGGATAGTCAAATTAAAGTAGCCCTTAAATTGCTATAAATTTAAAGGGTAGTGTAGGTTTATTTGGTAATGAGCAGCGTTGTTTGTCTTGTATTGTATTTAGAGACGTAAGCGAACTTGTATCGTGTATTAAAGTAAGTAAATACACCATTAATAATGACAGAGACTAACCGATGTGACAAAAATATCATAACTCAATCTCTGACAGTCCAGTAATGATGGTTTTACGATAAAATAACAGCTGATTACAAGAAAACTAACACAGCTGTTGCTATATGTCAGCTGTTAAAATGTTTGTATAGACAGTCTGTCAAACTGACTATTGACAGCTCTCTCACATAGATAATTATAGAGAGGAATACATTCAAATATATAGAAAATGCTCGTTCATTTTGATGTTATTGTTGATAAACTGTCATTTTAGATGAAGCAATTAATGAGATATTTTCCAATCTGATATTTTAAATTAGACACAATTTTCTCTTAAAATTTTTAAAATACCATATATTATGTTTAAATTGCATAGGTTGTATGTTTTACAAACAAATATGATGCATCAATCAGGAAAAAACTACCAAGCAAATAAATTCAAATAAATATTTCAAACAATTTTAAAATTTCCAAAGCTAAAAATTATACATTAGAATTAATCAATTAATTAAGTATTACATATAAGAAAACTGTTATTATTTATGATATATTTTAAATGATTGTATATTTAAATAATATTTTAGTTCTTGGAATAATCCTCATACAAAAGGGATTAAATATAGGCAAAACAATTCATCTTCTTATGTAAATGCTAGGAAGATTTTGTAGAGTCCCTAATTAAGTATTTTATTGGAACTAGGCAACAGATAACACCTTTTTAATTTTAACAGTGATCACTATTGAATGTTGTATAGTTTTGGGACAGTTAATTTCCCATTTAAGTATTTTATATCAGTATCAAACCATTTCAAAATTGTACTTTGCTGTCCCAATTATGTAGATTTTATTTTAGTTTTAAACTTAAATTATTTGGTTTGACCTTAAATTCCGATCAGGAATAGTTTACCTTAAAATGTCAATGTCCTCCATAGTTAGTCATGCTTCAAATACTCAAAAGAACAAAATATATAAAACGTTTGAGCGTTGTGCACCACTCCCACACCTTATCTGAATTGATATATTATCCTCATATTCTCTATTGGCTGTCTACATAACTTTCACGACTTTGTATTTGTACCTCCTTCAAAAGTACGCGCGGCCTTTACAGTTAGTGCACACGCAGTACACAGGGTATAAAGGTCACTGCTGGATTTTACATCGTTCATTAATAAATTAACTATTGAAACCACCATTATTTGGTCAATATAAATTGAGTTATAGTGGTTGTCTCATTACCGATTCATTTGTAAGTTTCCGGTTAGTTAGCATCAATTACTTAAATGACTGGTTGGCTATTTACCTCATTCACCGGTGCGAAGTGTACAACCACCATTATTGGGTTGTCCGGGATTGAGTTATGTTGTTGTGTTGGATTACTGCGGACACATTTGTCAGTTTCCAGTTAGTTGGCATCAATTAGTTAATTGACTGGTTGGCTATTTACCTAATTCACTGGTACGAAGTGTACAATCACCATTATTGGGTTGTCCGGGATTGAGTTATGTTGTTTTGGATTACTGCGGACACATTTGTCAGTTTACGGTTAGATGGTGTTAATTAATTAATTTACTGGTTGGCTATTTACCTTATTCACCGATGCGAGATGTACAACCACCATTATTGGGTTGTCCGGGATTGAGTTACGTTGTTTTGGATTACTGCGGACACATTTGTCAGTTTACGGTTAGATGGTGTTAATTAATTAATTTACTGGTTGGCTATTTACCTAATTCACCGACGCGAGATGTACAACCACCATTATTGGGTTGTCCGGGATTGAGTTACGTTGTTTTGGATTACTGCGGACACATTTGTCAGTTTACGGTTAGATGGTGTTAATTAATTAATTTACTGGTTGGCTATTTACCTTATTCACCGACGCGAGATGTACAACCACCATTATTGGGTTGTCCGGGATTGAGTTACGTTGTTTTGGATTACTGCGGACACATTTGTCAGTTTACGGTTAGATGGTGTTAATTAATTAATTTACTGGTTGGCTATTTACCTAATTCACCGACGCGAGATGTACAACCACCATTATTGGGTTGTCCGGGATTGAGTTACGTTGTTTTGGATTACTGCGGACACATTTGTCAGTTTCCAGTTAGTTGGCGTCAATTAGTTAATTGACTGGTTGGCTATTTACCTAATTCACCAACGCGAGATGTACAACCACCATTATTGGGTTGTCCGGGATTGAGTTACGTTGTTTTGGATTACTGCGGACACATTTGTCAGTTTACGGTTAGATGGTGTTAATTAATTAATTTACTGGTTGGCTATTTACCTTATTCACCGACGCGAGATGTACAACCACCATTATTAGGTTGTCCGGGATTGAGTTACGTTGTTTTGGATTACTGCGGACACATTTGTCAGTTTACGGTTAGATGGTGTTAATTAATTAATTTACTGGTTGGCTATTTACCTTATTCACCGACGCGAGATGTACAACCACCATTATTGGGTTGTCCGGGATTGAGTTACGTTGTTTTGGATTACTGCGGACACATTTGTCAGTTTACGGTTAGATGGTGTTAATTATTTAACTTACTGGTTGGCTATTTACCGTATTCACCGACGCGAGATGTACAACCACCATTATTAGGTTGTCCGGGATTGAGTTACGTTGTTTTGGATTACTGCGGACACATTTGTCAGTTTACGGTTAGATGGTGTTAATTATTTAATTTACTGGTTGGCTATTTACCTTATTCACCGACGCGAGATGTACAACCACCATTATTGCACTGTCCGGGATTGAGTTACGTTGTTTTGGATTACTGCGGATACATTTGTCAGTTTACGGTTAGATGGTGTTAATTAATTAACTTACTGGTTGGCTATTTACCTTATTCACCGACGCGAGATGTACAATTACCATTATTGGGTTGTCCGGGATTGAGTTACGTTGTTTTGGATTACTGCGGATACATTTGTCAGTTTACGGTTAGATGGTGTTAATTAATTAATTTACTGGTTGGCTATTTACCTTATTCACCGACGCGAGATGTACAACCACCATTATTGGGTTGTCCGGGATTGAGTTACGTTGTTTTGGATTACTGCGGATACATTTGTCAGTTTACGGTTAGATGGTGTTAATTAATTAACTTACTGGTTGGCTATTTACCTTATTCACCGACGTGACGAGTACAACCACCATTATTGCATTGTCCGGGATTGAGTTACGTTGTTTTGGATTACTGCGGACACATTTGTCAGTTTACGGTTAGATGGTGTTAATTAATTAACTTACTGGTTGGCTATTTACCTTATTCACCGACGTGACAAGTACAACCACCATTATTGGGTTGTCCGGGATTGAGTTACGTTGTTTTGGATTACTGCGGATACATTTGTCAGTTTACGGTTAGATGGTGTTAATTAATTAACTTACTGGTTGGCTATTTACCTTATTCACCGACGTGACGAGTACAACCACCATTATTGCATTGTCCGGGATTGAGTTACGTTGTTTTGGATTACTGCGGACACATTTGTCAGTTTACGGTTATATGGTGTTAATTAATTAACTTACTGGTTGGCTATTTACCTTATTCACCGACGTGACGAGTACAACCACCATTATTGCATTGTCCGGGATTGAGTTACGTTGTTTTGGATTACTGCGGACACATTTGTCAGTTTACGGTTAGATGGTGTTAATTAATTAACTTACTGGTTGGCTATTTACGTAATTCACCGACGTGACAAGTACAACCACCATTATTGGGTTGTCCGGGATTGAGTTACGTTGTTTTGGATTACTGCGGATACATTCGTCAGCTTCCAATTAGTTGGTTTCAGATAGAATAGACTGATAGGCTATTTACCTAATTCACCCACGTGACATGTACAACCACCATTATTGGGTTGTCTGGGATTGAGTTATGTTGTGTTGAATTACTGCGGACACATTTGTCAGTTTCCAGTTAGCTATCGTCAATTAGTTATTTGACTGGTTGGCTATTTTCTTCAATCATAGACAATAATTATAATGTACAAACTGAATAAACATTATCTATTCATCATTTTACATATTTATAATAATCTTTTAAATTACATATTTTAATTGTTTTCCTTCAATATTTTAAGTATATCATACTTTTGTAGATGGGACTTTCCCAACTTGTTCATACCCCTATTGTAAATATCTTTGAAGAGTCATATTATAATATTTAAAATATTTCCTTTAAATTGGATAGACAGTGTCAGCAAAGTATCCGCCGATTGTGTGCTTAACTGTAGCACTACTATCAATTTACATTAGCCATTAGATAACCATTCCTTTGGTGGTAAAACAAATATTCAGCGGAAGGGGACAAATAAGGAAGGGACAACGGAAGAAGAATGAAACCAGAGGATATCAAATTTATATTAGAAAAATAAAGGTTTACAGTCGGGGACAAGGTAATGTGTAATGAGAATAAATATAGTGTAAGCACTAGCACTAAATAAGTGCTCTAAAACTGAAAATATCCTAAATGTCCCCTTTATATTGGCAAGGTAGTGTATAAAACTGAACTCGCTTACAAAGTTTGCGTACGTTTTATTCTTGTAATTAAGTATCATTGGCATTAAGCATTTTGATCCAATTGTATTATTGTTAAAGTTCACAACTCCTGTTGGTTTTACTTCGCTTTTACTGCATATACATTACTTATATTTTATTTAATGTTCATCAGTAAAATTCTAATTGAATGAAAAATCTAATTGAATATTAATTATATACCCTAACAGGAAACACGTGTTTTTCGACCCTAGCAATAAATATTTATAGTAAAACAAAAACTCAGGACAACTTAATTTTTGTCTGGACTCTTTTTGTGCTTGGCGACCAGATTAGAGAACTAATGGCCGACAGCACTTTCCGAGGAAGATTAAGCTTTTGTTTTCTGAAAGCCATCGATAACACTGCCTAACTTTGACTGTTCATTATGCCTTCTCCATCTTGTTTTAATCACATTCCCTTCGATACTAACACAAATGTTCTTTCTGTAAAATGTTATATAGTATGTTTTCTATCCCAATAGCATCTTACTAAGGAATCTAAATACAAAGTATAAGAATTCAAATTGTTAATTTTAGAAGACATTAAAATCAAATTATAGCAAAAGCTTTGGCTTTTTTATTTCTTAACTGGTATGCTTGGTTAATTATGAATTCAACGTGTCTCAGTGAGAAGAGGAGACTATATTTTGTCTTCTTGTTTCCTCCATTCTTTATAAAACTGTTCTCTAATCTTTGTCTAACATTACTACTAATATTTAACGTTTAAAACTGCACTTTAAATGTTCAATACCTAAATGATTACTAACAATAGTAAAATCGTTTGTCAACATTAAACAAAACACTGTCACATAGTCAGTAATCAGCTGATTTAGCAAAAAGGGGTTATAGAGAACTTTATAAAAGAACCTCCCTCTAACTCAATATTTGACATAGAGTAAATAAACCTTCATTGGTATACTAACCAACACATGTAGAATCTAAAGAAACGATCTCCGCAAAAAGGCTTATTAGATGACAAGCTCTTTTTACAGATACCACCTCAATTTTATTTTTACTTTTTTTCGTTATCTTTAAAATCCCGAATTGTATAGATTGTGCGTAATCCCATTAGTTTGTTCAAAACGCCGAAACATGTTTACTAACGTAACATTTCACAAATACTCAAACATGTAAATCGCTTCTCTTTCTTCACCCTTCTTACCCTTCCCTGGCTCCATTTGTTCAACAATACACCTACCCCATCATTCAGATATACAATTCAGTATATAAAAAATAGCAATCCTATCAAATCCTTATATGTCATAATTGGCTTTGATGTGCTGGGGAGGGGGTTGACTGGCACATGTAAGTGAGAGGGCTTAAAAGTAAAGGCATTATTCCTTTTTATCGTAGAAAACATTTTCAACCAATGGAACAGTTAGCACACATTTCCTATCGTTGTAAGACATGCATAACTTTCTTTAAATGTATAAATATGTTCTGTACAATCGTTACTACTCCTATTTTTTGTATATTTTAGTTTTAGGGACAAGTAACACCTGTATTAGTACTTGTCGTCCATGATCGTCAAAATACGACTTCATCCAACTGTAGTAAAGTACTTTAAGGCATTAAGTACCAGATGATAAAGGCTCTTCATTGGGTCAAGTCATTCTTGGCAACCCTTCAATATTGATGATCAGCTGTTCTAGTAGGCACTTTGTTTGGCCACGAGTCTCTCCAACACAGTTCAATATTGATGATCAGCTGTTCTAGTAGGCACTTTGTTTGGCCACGAGTCTCTCCAACACAGTTCAGTATCGATGATCAGCTGTTCTAGTAGGCACTTTGTTTGGCCACGAATCTCTCCAACACAGTTCAGTATCGATGATCAGCTGTTCTAGTAGGCACTTTGTTTGGCCACGAGTCTCTCCAACACAGTTCAATATCGATGATCAGCTGTTCTAGGCACCCTGTTTGGCCACGAGTCTCTCCATCACAGTTCAGTATCGATGATCAGCTGTTCTAGTAGGCACTTTGTTTGGCCACGAGTCTCTCCATCACAGTTCAGTATCGATGATCAGCTGTTCTAGTAGGCACTTTGTCTGGCCACGAGGCACCCCAAAACAATTTAGTATTCCTTCAGGACCCTCACAGTATTATTAGCCAATAAAGCATCAAAATTGTATATTTTGTTGGTGCTACTTAATTCATGGTACTTTGTTACCTTATTGTTTATTCGTAATTAATACGTACACTTTTCATCGTATATAATAATATTCTGATTATAAACAAGATTCCAAAGGGGCTATATTACATTGGGTTTGACTAAACTAACACTTTTGATACATCAATATATAAGTAGTTTCTAGGTAATATAGTTTAGTAAATAGACTATGTTATGATCTGTAATGTAATTATGTACAACTAACATAATCTAACAGCTTGAGTCACTGAATCAGTTGTTAAAGTTGCTGAATAAAGTTGACACAGATTTTAAAAATACTTTGTCTTTTTAAGTTAAATTTGTGAGTAAAATAAAGTTTATGGGTTACTTAATTTCAGTTAGTTATGCTAGAAAATGTATTCTATATGTAACAAATGACTTTATTACTTTATATTAAAGACGTGTTTTAACTTCATATATGTATATAATTATATAGTTAGTATTTAGGTATCTTATTCGACGCAAATTCTGCTTTAGGTATGGGTTCTTGTTTATTACAAATGGTTTTATTTTGTGTTTAGTAAAATATATTTTATCAATTTTCTCTTGTTTTCAAAATAGTTTTTAAACTACTTTCAAATAGCTAAAGTAAAATTTCTTAAATGTAAAATACTTGTCAAAGTAGAACAACACTTACGTTAGATATACGTCACTTCCACTGATTTCTACCCCCTAAATAGCAGATATGACGTTTCCTAAACGCTGTGGACTGATCAACCCATCTATAAATGGAGCAACTATAATCCCCTTTATGTAACAGGTTAGGGGTTAAGCCAGTCTATCTCTCCGTTATTACCCACACATCCCTAGTTGACCAAACCAAACAAGCCACGTCAACAATCACCCTGTATTACGTCATCATAGTTTGGTCATGTTTACGTAGATTACAAGTATAGTGTACAGCAAACATGTATAGTTATGATAACATTGTAACATAACAGACAATGTGACTCGCCTGCTCAGTTCACATGCCAAATAATTATTATTAACTAAATCGATTAAGGTTCAATTAATTTCCCTTGTTCAACAGTATCCTTGTTAAAGTATGGTTATCCCTTTATTATAGTGAGATAGTTATATATCACTATTCAAGACTGAAAATATAACGCTTTATCATACAAAAGTAACAATCTTAATATATTTTATTAGACTTGTTTGATTTGAGATAAAAATATATTCTAGCTTGTTTTAGTTGAATTGACTATTGAAGTTCTAACAAACTATTAAAACTAAGCTTCGGGGTTGAAAGTTATGTCTATTGAATACAACCAACGTTTCATCTATGTTACAATTGACCTCTTCAGGCAGAGCCGACACTAACGTGCTAAGCAAAAATAAAGACATTGCTCACTATAATTTGACAGGGTAAAAAGCGACCTGCGTGTTATAATTAGCGTATGTAGGTGTTACAGGGGCGGAGGGGAATCTTTCTACCACTCAGGTACGTTGGTGGTGTTCGCGGGCGTGACTAACATCCACCGTCAAGTGATCAACTTCCGCAATAGTGTAAAATAACTGTAACGAACCGTACAAGTTTTTTTAATTGCTATTTAAAGTTTATATTACTATTAATTCTGTTGTTGCTATTATTAATTTTTATTTGAATAATAAATAATGATTTAACTCAATCGTTTTGAGCTTGATTCGTTGGTGTTGATCAAACCAACCAATGGTCAGTGCTGCTGATGGCGTAAAATGGGCGGGGCTTTCTGTTGCGCCGTCATCATGTAGCCTAACAATCTGGTTGCCATAACAACTCTTTAATGTAATTACACAGTGGTGGGGGTAGAGTAGTTCTCTGTCTCTCTTTGCATCTCACTCACACAGGTGCGTTGAAAATGTCACTTTTCATCTATAGTCAGCTTTCTTGCTTCTCTAGTAAATCTCTAGTAAAATGGGTGAAATGTTGGTCTTTTTTGACATATACAGCTTGAAATCCAGAAACTAAAATGTGAACTATACAACTACTATTTATGTAATGTTTATTCACAATCCAGATGTTAAGAAGGGAGATATACGAAGATTAAGGCCATTTAGTCTGGGTTAGTTTATTGTGATGCATTATTATGTTTCGGACCGTTGTTCTGTTACAGCCCGAAGCCCCGAACTGCGGAAGGTCCATATTTAAAATACTGCCATCCCATTTATGAGTGGAAAAACCAAATTGTGTGTGTACTAAATATCACAATTTAACACATTATATAAACTAAAATGCGATTAATAGAAATATTTATAAGAAGTAGAACACGATTTTTAAACTTTATTTTGATGATTCTAATGTTTATTTACGATAAAATACTAATTCGTTTTCCAAATGTTATGTTTTTTTATATTTTCATAAGTATCTGTTTTAATTACAACATTTCAGTTATGTAACCAACCTCACCAAACATAACCCAACCCGTCTCAACCTGACTTAACTGAATCTAACCTAACACAACCTAACCTAAAACCTCGCCTAACCTAACCTAACATATAATAGTATTAATCTATATATGCGTTTTTAAAATGCAGAAAAAGGATTTAAGGATCATATTTGGTTTGCATAGACTTCAGTCATGTAAAATGTTTTTAAAGAAAGTCTTATCTTAACTTTTAAAATTTTTTTATTTATGAATCCCTGATTTGTTTAAGAAATAATATTAAACGTGTAAACTCAGCTCTAAACTCATCCACACACGCACACTTAGAACAAGATTAAATGTCCAACTACTTCAACATAATACTACTTTTTTTCTTAATATAAAGTACAACTCCATTACATTTGTCAACTCCCTTCCATTTAGAAAAAATGTTAAGTTTCTTGTTGAAAAAACCTTAGAATAGTTGTTTATTTTGTGTTTCTTTACATTTTAAATATTATTATTATCATTTTATGTATTACTAGAACCTGTTATCATTTATATATGTACATTTGTATTTGACTCGTGCTATTGCAAGAAATTCTTTTATGGCAATAAAGGATTCTTGATTCTTACAATATACAGTTTTCCAAATCCATCCTACCTATAAATTTTTTCACGAATTTCACCAATTCAATTCATGAAAGAGACGTAGTAGTTTGATCGGAGACATACTACATTTAATTTCATTTGGATTAAATAGTCCTCTTAGATTTTTTTTCTTAAAACATTTTCCTGTCTTTTCAGAACACCATCATGATCTAACACTTAACTACTTATATAAATACCAGCTAATCCAAAACATTTATACAAATATGAACAGTGATTTGTTTTCACTGTACTAATTAATCTATAGAGGGAACTGCCAATGGACTGGAGGCAACAATAAATCACATCTTTCCATTGTTTACCTTCTATTGTTTCCCCCTTTATTGTAAAAATGATAACAGAGACCTGTACAAGGTATTATCCTAAATGGTTCACCCATAAAAGCCATTATCCCATTAGTATAACACAGACCGAGGGGAAATCAGGCTCCTGCTTTGTGAGATTAATTTGTTGTGCAAACCTGTTGAAAATAAAATATATTTGAATTTAAGTTTGGTTTTAGCTATTTGATGTTTTATATACGTTAGTAGTACTACCTTTTAGGAAGACATTTGTTTTATTAATGCTTTTTTAAATAATGTATCGTGCGAATGATGAAATAAAAACATGATAAAATAATAATAATAACAATAATAACAGATATTTAAAAATGGATCTTTGTAGTCATCTGAAAGCTTCATATAGGAGCAGAAACTTTCCTAATTTTGTTTCGTATCTTAAATTAAGGTTAGATTACTTTTTCTTAAGTTACGTTGGGTTTTATTACATTGGGTTGGGTTGGGTTAGTAAAGGTTGGTTTAGTTTGAGTTAAATTATGTTAGGCTAGGTTGATTAAATTAGGTTAAGTTTGGTTAGGTTAGAATAGGTTAGGTTAGGTTAGGTTACATCGGGTGGGTTAAGTTAGGATAGATGTTATTGGAATATGTTAGTTTAGGTTGAATTTTGGTTAGGTTAGGTTTGGTGTGGTGGGGTTTTACAAATTGAAACAAATATTATGAGTGAATTTATTTTTGTGTAATAAAGATGTTTAAATGACATCTTCAGTTATATACATTTATATATGGACAAGTTACGAGTGTCAGTGTTAAATTTTTAAGCAAATCAGTGTTTGTTAAACTTTCCATGAAAATCATATCACGTTGTTCAGATTCCACAATCCTGAGTTAACATCCTTTGTTGGGCTGGCGATTGAGTCTAGTCCATACAACTGTACGTGTAAGGGTTGGTGGGTGGGTTTGTGTGCGTGCGTGCGTGCGTGCGTGCGTGTGTGTGTGTGTGTGTGTGTGTGTGTGTGTGTGTGTGTGTGTGTGTGTGTGTGTGTGTGTGTGTGTGTGTGTGTGTGTGTGTGTGTGTGTGTGTGTGTGTGTGTGTGTGTGTGTGTGTGTGTGTGTGTGTGTGTGTGTGTGTGTGTGTGTGTGTGTGTGTGTTTTGTACAGATCATAAGCGTCTCTCATATCCAGTATACCCTTATACAACTTGTCAAGGACCTAAGAACTAAATCCCAACTAATTGAAGCAGTATTATAAGCACCACTTTGGGATTAGGGTTAAATAATCTTATTACACAGAAACACTTTAGATTTGATCTCCCGTCGTAATTCCTACCTACACAACTAACTGAAATCAGTTGTGGGATTACTACCATGTACCTGCCCAATTAGATATTCCACTTAACATGCATTACCTCATGGACATTTATTTCCTTCTTGCAAATATATGCTGTTTCCATCCATGAAACATAGTAAACAAATTCTTCTCAAATTATTAATAAGTAATATAAATTAATTTGAACCAAACACTTTTTTTAATTTAAAAATGTATTTGTATTATGCAAATTACTGTAAAATTTTTACGGACGGTGTATTTTGTCGTTACAGTATTCTTTAATAGTCATATAAAAATTATGTCGTTAAGTTAAAGCTATTAACTGGTAAATATTTAATTAGCATTAATTATCAATAATAATATATCTTAATAATGATGAAGATTCATAACCTATTCACTCAAAAAGAACATTTCATTAAGTAGCCCCCACCACTCATTTATAACATCAATCAGCTGTTGGTCATTTTCAATCAGCTGATTATTCCGATCAACTCAGATGTTTCTATTACAGTTCTTCGTCAACTTGTGTGTCCTAATGAGTGCGAATAGTGGTGTTTAGTGCGTTCTTGTGATTGAGTTTTACTTTTTAACTGTTGTAAAGGTAACGATAGTTTTATTTCTGTATTCTTACAGTATTATTTTATATTATAATCCTACAAAATCGTTTTTAACCGTACCTAACCTAAATAATATGTAGGCTTTATCTACGTTAGAGAGGTTATGTTAGTTTTCTTGTAGGTCTTAATATTTCATAGTCTAGTTTTATGTATCTATTTAATCTAATCTATAAAAAGCTTAAACCCGAAAGCAAAAATGTACGTAAAGCAACAAATTCTAATAATAGTTAAGATTTAACAAAGTTCAAAGATTTGGTAAGTTGGATGATGATCTTTTCCACATACTATATGATTTTAAAATTATAATAACTGTTGTTAAGTTAGTTATCGGGTGATATTGGTTATAAACTAAATTTAATTAACGTCCATGTATAGTTTACTATTTATAAAACAGCCATATTGTTTTATAGTTCCATAACTTGCGTACATCATAGTTTATCGTAGGTAAGTTTTAGGTAGGTCAGTACAAACTAAGTCGTTTCTTTTATCTATGCTAAATTATTTTATGGAAATATATTTGTAAGCTAAACTTTCAAATATTTTACACCAAACAATTTATATATTTTACTAATAATCATACAATTTCTTTATATTCCAAAATGTCATCACTTTTTACTCAAAATATCCAGTATACTGAAGAAATGACATTAAATCAAACGTTAGCATTTTCCCCCCTCTTTTGTTTCCGTCCACATTAAAGATGAACTGAGAACGTACGTGTAAACTTCACTTATCATTTTACCTAAAGTAGGATCTTTTCTAAGGACTTTAGATACTAGATTCTAAAGTAGAGAATCTTTTATAGTTGGTTGATTTAGTAAATGCTTATCCTGATATATTTCATTGTTAGTTTTCATCTCTTACAATTTTTAGTATTATTTTTTTAGATATTTATGCAGTTTCTAAACTCTTTGGAATTCTTGAATTTTTTATTATCAGTAGGTGGAATCAGTTTTATAATTTAAGGGGAAATAGATTTTAATCCGTGGAAAACATGTTTTATATAATAAAAATCGAAAAATGTAAATCATTGAAGAGTTAATGATTTTAAAAGGGTATTTACTTCAATGTGTAGATAGAACCGGTTATTGGTAGACAAAGGGCAGATAATGCACCCACACTGAACACTGTAACTCTATCAGTCAGGGCCCTTTGTTAACAATTAACGTAGTTCTACCGTGAAACAAACAACATGTCCACCCAACATTGTAACCCCTAACTTTGAAGTCCGACAACATTAATTGCGGCTCTTCCTTTTGTTGCTGAGTTTCTTCCTTTATGTATTGTTCAGCTCCCGAATGTACCGTGGCCAAGTATAATAATGTTCTGTGACACGCAAGTATTTTATAGTAAATAATGAGATCCTAAATGTTAAGGAAAAATTAATGATTAAATTCAGTTTAAACCGATGACATGCCGAAGTCTCGTCATTGCGAAAATAATAACAGTTTTCGGATTTACTAGTATCAAGATTGTCGCATTTCTTACCTTCAGCATTACATCTAAGAACACTTACCATCACACCTTAGTCAGTTACTTTATTTTTCCCAAAATACTACCCGAGTAGTATAAGTGTGAGAAACACAGTATATATTCATTTGATATATTCTGTAGTAAAGAATTTAGCATATTAATATTCATTGGAAGATTTGTCAAAACTCGTGGTCTTTGAAAATTAACAACATGCAAGCCATTTAAGTTTAGGTTGTATTTATTTATTATTCTTATGACGACAATCGTTAAAATATGGGCGAATATGGATTTCGAATGAGTGTGATGAGTTTAAATGAGTAAATGTAGTCATTGTTACTAACTAAGGCCGACTATTCCTTAGAAAGTGTCATTACCTCATAGCCCAATGATAAATAAACAGCCGGTGGTTATCAGCTGACCCCTTTCAAAATGTGTTACGACTCTGATTGGGATGGAACTATGAAAATTTAGCTTATAAAGCTGGGATTAAACCAACTAAGCTACTGACCAATTTTTGTGGTTGTTTATCAAAACTGGTAGTAAATTTACGTTCATACATGAGACACAAGGACACGTCAAAAAGTGAGGATGAAGGCCTAAAAAGTCATAAAATATCATTGAAATTACAGCTCCCGAAAGAGTAAAATAACGTTAAAACGGTAAATACGAATGGATATTTCCCCTCTTTCTCCTGATTAACTCTTATAGTTTTAATTTAACTCCCTCTTACCCACCCACTTCACAACTAACTTATGAACGCCTTTCTTCCCACCCAAATAACTCTGGACAAACACAGGGTTTTCTTCACACCCACTCAATCCTCACAGTTATCTGAGACACTGCCACAAACCCTCAACACTCAAAATTAATGGCGAAATTCTGTCTCGCTCACCAACCTCTCATGGCAAGTGATTCGACTTCATCCCACCCATCTGACTGTTGACTGACTGAGGCACTCCTTTCCACCCACTAACCACGCTCAATTATCTGAGGCATTGCCACCAAACCTCAAACACTCATGACAAATAGAGAGGCACTCTTCCCCACCCACTAATCACTCATGACCAATAGACTCATAGGAGGTCTACCCGCCCACCACACCGAACACGACCCACCCATGATAAACGGTACGCTTTACGTAAAAAGGAAGTCCAAGTCTACAAAATTTAAATGCATCGTGATTATAAATTGAAGCTAAAAAGTAAATCTTCAAACTAATATTGTAGCAATTTTTACTGTTTATATGAAAGAGGAGGAAATGTTAAACCATATTATATGTTTTTCTCTCTACTTTAACATATTTGTTAGATAATGAAAATTAAAAAAGTTATATATACAGCTTATCTAAAAGGTAAAAGTGCACTAGTTACAACACTTGTAAGGTGTAATGGACTGTCATATAAAAATTTTTAGATTAAAACATTTTCAGGTTGAAACGCTTTAGGCTAAGTGCCATTAACTGGATAGTTAAGTTGAATGCTGGACAGTTTGTGAAATTTCTGTGAAGAATTTTTGTTTAAAAATGAATGAACGAATGAAAAAGCTTTTATTTCAGTGGCGAAGTTAGGGCTGTACAGTCTTCCCTTCCACTTCACCACATAACATGTAACAAAAACAATAAACATTTTCATCTCATTTTTAATAGTAAACAATACAAAATAGGTATCTCAAACTGATAATATAAAAGTTTAATGATACGATTGCTAAATTACCTAGATTAATAGAATAAACAAATGTTTAGGTAATAAAATTAATGTTTCTATTAAACGTAAATAAAAAGACTTTTAATAAAAAGAAATTAAACTAAGAAGAAGAATAAACACACTGTTTTTAAAAACAAAACAAAATAAAAATGAAACACAAGGGGAAATGACTTATTTTCATCTTTTATTCAGTTCGCCCACCATGCTTGCAGCCCTGCAACCCTCTCGCCAGTCTGCCCTTGACCTCCCTCTCGAAACGAACACGCTCATAGATAGCTTTGATTCTGTCTGGCAGAGAATTCCATAATCTTCAGGTGGTAACTGTAAAGGACTTACTGTTGTTCTATATAGTGGTATTAACAATAATAATTCACCCCTTCTTGTAGTATAGTTATTGATTTTGAACAAGAAGGTGAATTTTTCCAACAAGTAAGTAGAGGACACAGCGTGCACTAGACTACGTATATGATACTTTCACAATTATTTAAGTTTCAGAAGTTCTAATTGTTCAAAATAAGGGGTAACGTGATTATCACGCCTTAGATTAAAAGTGAACCTGAATGCAATAGTTTTGTGCACGCCGTAATCTTTCAGTGAGCTCAACAGTCATGTCATTAGTTACAACGTCACCAGAGTCTTTACCAGCATCAATTTAGTACTAAATGGCAAAAATAAAGCAAATCGCTTCTGACTATGAGTACTGGCAAATACCCTGTTGCAAGTAGTAGTAACTGTCTCATGTTAAAGTATTTGTTGATAGTAATGCCTAGATTTTTAACTTTGTCACATATTTTTTTATTAGATTTTGGATATTCAGGTTTAGTTTTAACATCCTAAAAATCATGTATTAATTAGGTAAATTTATATATTAAATTTTTTGTCACATTTATTGTGCAGAATATGGCGAGGAATGTGTTCATGTCAATTTATTTTTTACGATGGTTTTTACCACTACTTACATGAAACAGCTATTTAATATGTAATATATTAATCAAATTGATTTAGTAATTTTCAAAATATTCTATCAAACGTCCTGTTACTTTAATATAACAACAACTATTGGCCGGGTACGTTTCGGAAATATTGTTGATATATGGAATGCGATTGCTGCCAGCACCCACTCTTATCGAGATTTGTTTACCCTCTTTGTTCACAAAGTTCGACATATTGTTTGTTTGATTGGCAACCATATATAAACACAAAAGATGTATAAATAGTACAAATAAAGGGAGGTATACAAAATAAACAATTTTTACACTCTTACAAGAATTATTCAGTCAACAAAGAATTAACAATTGTTTATTTAGCCCCTGAACTGTTTTAAGATTATATTGAATAAATTACCTCCGTTAACAGTTCCGATTTTGTTGTGATGTTTATTACGATTGTTCCGGCATTTTTATACAATCTTCAGATACAATGCCACAAAAAGGCTTCAATAAACTTTAAAAAACACAAACCGTATAAATTGACATTTAAAACGTTGAAAATATAATTATATATGATAGGTCTGGCACTAAGTTATTTCAGGTGCAGTGGTATTTATCAGTTGGCCTTTTTTGTTTCCATGGTGTTTTTTTTTTTTTTTTTTTTTTTTTTTTTTTTTTTTTTTTTTTTACTATTAAAATGGGATTTTAACTGTAATTTTTACTAAAAATAGTTGATCTTGGTTTTTTCTATTATGAGCCTTGAATATATCGTATTCTTTAAGAGTATCTAGCTTATTTCCTTTTCTGGTTAGGTTAGGTTAGGTTATGTAGGATTCAACCTACAAGGCATGTATTCAAATTTGGAACTGTTGACAGAGGTAATTTATTTAATATAACAAAAAAATACCTGGAATTGTTGTGATTCCTTGAAAAATGAACTTTGAAACGTATTCAAAAAAGGTGGTGGTGTTTTATCCACTGGCCGCACGTGGTTTAACAGGTAAAATTTAAACCACGTAACATTTAACGTCTACGACGTAACATTTAAAATGTGGTGCATGTAATTCAAGTATTGTGTAAGTGTTACACGTCAGTTATAACTGGTATGACAGTAATGCAGTGTTTAGTTGCAGCACAGTCAAGTGTCAGGTGGAGGTTAAGTGCTGGCCTTTAATAAGTAAAGGCCCGTCCCTCCAGAGAACACCACTGCAGCCCAGTATACATCAACTGTAAGGGTAGCTATGTGTACGGTGGACCGAGTCTGAGTGTGTTGGGTCCTGGTCAAATATACATATTGGGTGGTACTCAATACTCATTTATAAGACGCCGATCGTAGAGATATGGGCGAACATGAGAGGTGAATGAATGTAGATGAACGAGTGTAGTCATTGTTACTATCTGAGTTCGACTTAGCTCAGAAAGGACTATTTTTACTCAGCTAGGAGAACTAAGGGACCTAAAGCTTAGCGAGGAATCCGAACCACGTAGTGTTGGTCTGATTTTCAGCTCACAGACAAGCCTGATAATCAGCTCTCTTCTCAACAAATATCTGAAGCTTGGTTATCTGTTGCACATGCAAAAACCAAATAAGAACATTAACATCAAGGTACAGTCCCGTTAAATAGAGACGCTTTCATTAGCACGCAGGACGCTTTCTTGTGGCTTTTACAAAGTCAACTTACAGACACTCGTTTTGTATGCCTTTTGTCCGGTGTGAAGTAAGTATATTTTATTCAACACTTGGTTAAACCGATTAACCAAAACCTATAGTGAATAAAATCCTCTCTATTCAAACATTCATTGTGTGGATAAGAACAGTTTCAACGTGTATTCCACATTTGCCCCTCTACAGTATATAATACAAATTAAAGAACTACAATACAATTCACTTGACATTGCTAGTGACAATATATATTTTAAGTGAAATCTTAAAGATGTTTGTTTGATGATATGAGTGTTGGTAAGAAAAATATACACTCGTATTAAAAGATACTATCGTATAAATGTCGTTAATTTCTAATCCATATTTTATTATATTATGTTGAACATTTAATTTGATTTTGAAAATATTTAACTTCGTTATGTTTTAGTGACCTACAGTTTATTCCATAATTTTGCTGTGCTGAACTAGATGAGTACAGGATTAGGTCTTAGCTGTCCTGTTAACCTTTGTATTTTTCTTTAAGTTTTACTTACCTTCTATTTCATTTTGTTTTAAGTGTAATCCACAGATTCTTTAGTGTACACATAAATAAATAACGTGTAAGATTAGCAAGTTCATGTCAAAAATTACTGACTTTGATTCTATGTTGATTTTGCGTTGACACAAATTATATTCACTTAGGTAGAGAGAGAATATTGACTGTGTTTAAATAAATCACAGTCATTGGCTTAAAATGACACGACATTCATACATTTTATCAGTTGAATTCAGTTAGTAACCAGACTACATTCATCCACTCTCATCCTACACCCATATTACCATTCATGTTCGCTTTAAAATACTCACAAAGTTGTGTCGGCGTCTCATAAGTAAGAATGTAAGGTTAAATAAATAAAAAATATCAGTAACACCACAGGTGATGTAAACTTTATTTTCCCTGTAATCACAAAATGTTTTTAAATTATTTGTAAGCCAAACGTGTTTATATTCTTCACAGAGCAAGTACATTACAGTTGTTTCCACCTGAAGTACACAATCATCTATGATCCTTTACATATTTATTATATCAGATGGTCTAAACCCTTCCCACATTTTTCAAAATTCAATAGTTAATCTAAACTAAAAATTTTTAAATCGTTAAACTTATTTATCTGGAATAATTTACTTAACAATACAGTGATCTAATGTCAAATGTCCAGTTATTATGTAATCCATTTAATCCTAGAACTTAGGCTTAAGCGGTCGGTGTCATAACTAGAATCTACATTTTTCGGTGACAACCGCGTCAAGGTGATATCTACAATATTTACCAGTCACAGAGAAAGCACTGGGGTGCCACATCACGGTATGGGCGAACGTCTGGTTGTATTGTATATAGTACCTTGACGCGGTTGTCCTGGAAAATGTAGATTCTAGTTATGTAATCTATTTATTACATATAAAAAGGGTAACTCAACAAGACATTTCCATTACACATATATTCACGTGAACATACCTGGTTAGACGAGTCAGCTAAGTACATATGTTCTCCGTATATGAACCAATGTGAGTCGAAACTACCTTTTCTCTGAATACTACGTGATGAAACATTAAAGTGACTCGAAATTATCTGATTATTATCTATCGTTAAGACGCCGATCGTAGGAGCGAATGAGTATAGATGGATGATTGTAGTCATTGGTACTAACTAAGGTTCCTTAGAAAGATCTATTTATTAATAGCCCAACAGTCCAATTCTCTAGTAGGGTCCACTTTGATGGTAACCATTGAGCGGCTATGTTTCAATATAGGCACGCGTATAGAACCTACAATCGTCAACAATCTACACAACACTTTGTCGTCAAGTAGCTGGGTTACAGCACTACGCCGCTAGTTCTGACCAGTTTGTATTTAATAAACATTAAATATAATTGGAGAACATCAAAATGAAAATGTGAGGATTAAAAATACGATACGTAAACAAAAGGAGTAAATCAGTCGTAGTTTTCAATTACAACAAAATTATTTTTAGTTTGTCAATTAATTTTCTTACCTCAAGATATATTTTTAACTAAAGTTTAATTGGCTTATACTGCAAATGTTAATCCTGTTGTGTTTGACAGAAATTAAGTTGACGTTGTATCAAGAGGTAAGTACGTTGATACTAATGAAGTACCTCAGGACAAGGCCCACCCATACTGGCTAAGTCACCCTCTTTAGAAATACTGTTTTTCATTTTGTTTGTGATATTTAGTTTACCAAATAATGTATTAAGATATATGTATGTATTTTTACCAAAATGGCAAATGTATGTCTCTTTTCTTGCATTCAATAAAGCATTTTACTGTATGTCATTTATTTTATGGCACTTGATATGTTAACGAAATACGTTGACTAATTGCAATTGATTGTTGATGTTTTAGATTCAAGCTTTTTTATGTTAGTTGGTTTATCAGGCCCGTTAACTTATTCAATTATGTTTGCCTCATTTATAATGACTTAATTCGGTACCCTAAAGTACTATTGATTATTTTTAAACACTAATTAATTTATTTATAACTGTATAACCAATCACGTAAAGTGAATACAAGCCTTTATAATTTTTTTTCTTTAAATATTGTAGTGATTTTATTTCATTCGAAAAAAAAATCTTCTATGAAATGTCAACTGTTTGATGACGAGGACCTATTTTTATGTAAAAATGAAATATGTAACAAGCCTAACATACCAATAATCTACATAGACATACTGTATAAACCAATTTTATATTTCCAGGTAGGTAAATAAAAGCAATATAACTGTCACATTCGTAAATGACTGTAAAAAAACACATAATCTTCCAAAAATACCACATAAATAAAATTGGTCGGTAGCGTAGTTATTAAAGCCCAGCATCACAAGCTAAAGGTTGTCAATTCGATCCCAATCAGAATCAAAGCAAATTTTGAAAGGGATCAGCGGATAACCACGAGCTCTTATTTTGTCTTTGAGCTATTAATTAATGACACTTTCTGAGGAATGGTCGGCTTTATTTTGTAACAATGACTAAATTCACTCATCTACTACACTCATATATCTTGATGATTGGTGCAGTGCTCAATCCAGCTACTTGAGGACAAAGTGTTGTGGAGATTGTAGGCGATAGGTTGGATGCTCGGTCCTCTTAATACTGACATAGCGTCCGCTCAACGGCTGCTATCGGCGTGGACACTACTAGAGAAGCCTGGGCTGTCCATGTTGGGTGGTAATCATTGTGCGGACGTTGTATGGGGGAGATAACTCAGTATCAGGCTTGTCAATTAGCTGAAAATCAGAGACCAACACTACGTGGTTCGGATTCCACGTAAAGCTGTAGGTTCCTTAGTTGCCCTGGCTGTTGGGCTACTAATAAATTGCCCTTTACTAACAGTTGAACTCAGTTAGTAACCAGACTACATTCATCCACACTCATCCTACACCCATATTACCATTCATGTTCGCCGTAAAATCCGCACAACGTTGTGTCGCCGTCTCATAAGTAAGGTTGAATAAATAAAGAATATCAGTAATACCATATGTAAACTTTGATGTAAACTTTATTTTCCATGTAATAACAAAATGTTTTTAAATTATTTGTAAGCCAAACGTGTTTATATTCTTCACAGAGCAAGTACATTACAGTTGTTTCCACCTGAAGTACACCTATAAAAAGCAAGTGTCGGTGTTAGAGAAGTTCCCTAGTACTTACGTCGAAACTACTGGCACTGCTGCTGGTGATATCTCTTACTGTAGCTAACATGACCCATACATAATACATAACCTATATCTTGTAGAACGGGATGTTATAAATACATAAATATATACTGAATTAGTAAATATTTGCTAGAGAAGACCCTCCCGAGTTCATGATATTACTAATTAGTCAATATTATCCCAAGAACCAGTAATTTTTCATCAGAAATACCGATTTTTTATAAGAAAATATAAATATATTGTTTCCACTACTATTATGTACATTTGCAATAATCTTATGTATTTTTTCCTCCTAAAAACGAAAACAACATTCATTTCTTCCTACTATAAATAATAAGTAGATATTTCAAAAAAAGTTAGTATAAGAGGATCCGTCACCATTTTACCAAAGTTTTTTATCTTTGGCTTTTTTCTCCAGCCTCTCATGTATTTTCTTTAAAAGTTTGCAACTATAACAAGAAAAAAATAAAAATTGTTGTACAATGTTTTATTTTATTTATTTATACATTTTTGGGGGGGAGTGAAACTAAAAGTTTAAATAACTCTTTTAATTTTCAAGTTATTTCAAAAAGTAAATATTTTCTTGTTTCTTATGTTTACTATAACTTTATTGGTATAAGAACCTTAGTATCATTTGAAGAAAAATATGTAGAACATATTTTGTGAAACATTTGAAATCGTACCATTTTTATTTAAAAGCTAATTATTTAAAATACTTATTTGGTGGTTTACAGGATTGAAAATACCATTGGTATTATATCGTTTGATGTTGTAGTGGTAAACATTTCAAGAATTTACCTCAAGAACATTTGAAGTTATTTAACTAAATGTCTACTAAAAGTTGCTTTTCGGAAAAGCACGCCGAAAGTCTGAGAATACACAAATATCCACTTTTTAACACTAAAACTCTCCTGCCAGTGTTAAACAGTAACACTAAAACTGCGCCTTCTTATGCTTTCTTCTTTTCCTCTACTGCAATTTGTTTGCTATTAAGTAAATGTTTATATAAAGTATTATGAAGCACGCGATATGTGTTTTTCTTTTTAGTAAGATAAAAAATGTATGAATTGTAAAAAAATCATAAAATGCACCGTTTATGTTTTTATGTTTTTTTATAGGTAAACATGGTCAAATAAGCATGAAAATTCACGAAAACATTCACAATAGAATAAGTAATAAGAATATACAGAAATAGAAAAAAATATATATTAAAAAAATACTTTTAAAAACGGTGGCGGATCCTTTAAAATGTGTCATTAGTTATATAATATTAACAGAGAAAATTTACCCACCAAAATCCTAGGTAACTAACCTAATCTGACCTAACATAACGTAACTTAACTAACGAACAAAACATACACGTTATTTATTTAATACACATCGTTTTTTTACGTTTTTTTTTCAAATATCAGTATTTTCGGGAAACAATTATTATGGATTCGTATTCGTGGGGTTGATATTTATTAGTTAAAAAAAGAGTAAATTGAGTGGGTCTCCTATATTCTACATGTACCATTACATATACCTTCTATAGCAACCTATATAGTAACTTCTATAGCAATGTATATATCACTGAACTTAAACCTGTCGAGAAGGACAGCAATTTTTACTATAATTTTACTATCACAATAGTATCTGGAAAATATTTATGTTTTAACAAATATACGTTTAAAATGCCTGAATTGAAGAGAGTCGATAACTATAGCGGCAAGTGTGAGATGTTAATACACTTATGAGAAGTGAGTAGGGGGAGGGGGTTGCTAGGGAACCAAGTGAACTGGGCCAAGGACAAAGTCCGACCGTCCAATCTATGCCACCACTATATTACTGCATGTTTGTGTTAGAATCTAGAAAGTTTTTATTACAATATACCAGTGATTAATGTTATTACAACAATAACTTCACTCGTCATTTAACATCAGTCTGTGAACTATATTCAACGTTAGCTCAGTTGGGGATACGAACTTACTGTACGTCACAAACAATAATAAATGGAAGCCTTACACTACTGTCGGCGCAGAAATTGTGTGCACCCGAGTTTGAAGGTTGTTTACTAAGAAACTACAAGACCTGTGAAAACTCCAACCACACAATTGTTTTCATCGTTTAATTGTGTGTTATGACGTATGAACTATTATACGTTACTATGAGTTATAATAATTTTGTATCCTAGTTGGAACAAAAGAGATACCGGAATTTAAACTAGTTTTCACTTACATCATATTTACACAGTTATTACACGAGAATCAGTTGATATATCACAATTATATTTTAATACCTGGTTATGAGGAATGTTTTCTATATGTTTTTTAAATTGTCAAGAAAAAATATCTTATCAATTACCTAAAACATTGTTTTCTTGGCTTATAGAGATCGTTTATAAGACATTAGTTAATTGGTCTTGTTGTAATCCTTATTACATGTATTGTTTTCATATGTGTAAGGAAATGCAGTGATTTTATATCGGTTAAAAATAACATTAAATTGATTAAAATCGATATAAGATCACTGAATTTACTTAAACATGTAAAAATAATGCATTTATTTCACAACTTTACATGAAATAAGATTACGATACCTTAACTGTGTAAATTTTATGTACAGTGAAAACAAGTTAAAATTCCGGTATTTTTATCGTTCCAACAAGAAAAAAATTTTAAAACAGATGTGAAAGTTTAAAAATTCATATGTCATAACGCACAATTAAACGATGAAAACAATGAATGGTATGATTGGAGTTTTCATAGGCTTCTTAGTTTCAAACTCGGCTGTACATAATGTCTGCGCCGATAGTAACAGTAAGGACCTTCAGTGTCAAAGACATTAGCTTGACCTGTCATATTATCAATTCCACGTCACTCTTGTGTAGAACACGCGTAGGCATTTACCAACCATTGTTAAACTATCAGGATATATCTAAATAGTAATTTCCAATAAATAGTAAAGATAAATTAAGGAAGTAAACTTTATGTTGACAGTGTATCGGGTGAAGGGTGGTGGGGGGGGGGTCGTAATGGTTTGAACAATATTTACATTACCATATCCAGCCTCCATCTGTCGTGTTTTAGAGACCTTATTTATTTAATTGAAATGTTATTTAATACCTGTTACATGTTTATTTTGTAATATCCTATGAAGTATAACTCCCAAACCAGAACATTAGTATTATAAAATATTCAATTTAAAAACAAAGCAGTTCTCTTCGATTACTACCAACTTTATCGTAATAATATTACTAGGAGAAATTATATTATTTGTGTGTGTATGAGAGTGTTGAATAGTAATACTGATGGAAGATGTGATAAATTATAAATTAAAAAATCATATAATTAATGCACTTTTCTTAGTTTTATAACGCTGTAGTATAGACTAAATACCACAGTACGTGTATGGGTTGGCTGGTAGGTAAATACCACAGTATAATTATTTTATGAAAAAATATTAAAAAAATTATTTGTTCTATACAATTTCAATATTTTTATTTTATTTGTGCCAAGTAATATGGCTCTTGACCTTCGCCGAGTGGCTCATCAAAGTGTACTGATAATCGACGCTTTGTACTTCAGTTTAAATCTAGACCTTCGGTATGAGCCTGTGTCACCCCTACACACAGTGTAGGTTGGCTTTGGATCTGTCTCTAAGCACTTCCTGTCCATTATAAGACACACTCACATCCTCTTCACTATCCAGGATCTTCCCTCACAATGCCCCTCTACGCTACGCTCCAGAATTCCACTCACTGTTTATTAAACATGAGAAAATTAAACCATATTAACTGTTTTTGTTACTCAACTATTAAATAAACAAAGTTTGTCGTTGATACTTAGACTACATTGTGACTTCAGTTCATTTTAAAGTAAAAACATCCTACTTTTATTTGTTTTTAGTAGTCAGCCTAAAATATTTTCACTTAACACCTATAGCTAAATTCAGTTTTTTAACTAGAGCAAAGAATATAAATCAACGAACACTTTTATTTTTCATTACGTTTATTTCGTTACACAATACATATGTAAAGTTTACTATATTCTTCTTGTTTCTAGCTACGGGAAATGGAAAGAGTAGTAAATGATTGGTTAATTATTATTTACTTTCCTTAGTCAAAATACAGGATTGCCGTATTTGAGTTGTATAGCATTTAATCCCCCCCCCTCAACACCTGGACACTCATGAATAAGGGAGGCTTACGACCGGTCCCAGGGATGTTACCCACTAAGTCCGTATTTCACCGGCATTTAAGGGATGGCCCTGGGTTTAATCGGATCTGCATAGCTTGCAGTTTAAAATATGCGTTTATTTAATACTTTTATAATTGTATAATGTGTTGCAAAGATTTATAAATACTAGGAGACACCCCTGCATGCGTCACGTGCAAATCCTGTCACTCTCTGCACTCCTTACACCTCAGCCTGTGACTTTTGATTACAAATAATAACAGTTTAACTGTACAATGTAAACTCACAATATTAAATTTATTTATAGTATCTCACTCACATTATTTGCATTGCTACCTATTTATTAGTATAAAAAACTATATTACTTAAACGTGTTCATTTCATTTGTTTTGGTTTAACAGCTGAAGATTAATAAAATAACTGCATTAGATTGCCATTGAAACCTTCAAGTTCAGCTGAGCGGAGCCCTACAATCGAATGTGAATAAAACCACGCATACAACCTTCCTTGATTTAACATTATAAAATATCCAACCTCCTTAATATTACAAATAACAATGTTTACATTCCAACAGCGTTTAAACTTTTTTCAAAATCATTATTTATATTTTTAACAGCTGTTACGTTTTGACTCTTTAAGTCTCTCTCCGCGTAATTCTTACGGTCAAAAATCGAACTTTGAGGGCTTATCGTACCCTTCTGGATGAAAATGTTAAAGAATTAAAATCTTATTGCACAACTACGAACACAAGCAAATTTCGTAGTCAAGGATAAGGGAGGAGTTACGTTGACAAATAACTGTTTCACGTATTATAAGTGATAAAACTACGTATTTAGTATTTTCTAAACGGTAGCTACGTAGCCTATACTTAGTAATAAAACTACGTATTGTAGTGTTTTTTACATGGTAGCTACGTAGTCTATAGTTAGTGATAAAACTACATATTTTAGTGTTTTTATACGGTAGCTACGTACCCTATACTTAGTGATAAAACTACATATTTTAGTGTTTTTATACGGTAGCTACGTAGCCTATACTTAGTGATAAAACTACATATTTTAGTGTTTTTATACGGTAGCTACGTAGCCTATACTTAGTGATAAAACTACATATTTTAGTGTTTTTATACGGTAGCTACGTAGCCTATACTTAGTGATAAAACTACATATTTTAGTGTTTTTTACACGGTAGCTACGTAGCCTATACTTAGTGATAAAACTACGTATTTTAGTGTTTTTTATACGGTAGCTACGTAGCCTATACTTAGTGATAAAACTACATATTTTAGTGTTTTTTACATGGGAGCTACGTAGCCTATACTTAGTGATAAAACTACGTATCTTACTAGTTTTTTAGTAATTTCCTTATTATAATTTGTTTGTTTGTTCATTCTTGATCGAATTCAATAATCTGGTTTGAAAATATTTACGTTTTAAAAGTTGAACTAGAGTTTCCAAAACATGCGTTTCTATTCAAAGAATATCGTCCGTAATAATGATCGTATTACAACACTTGAAGTGTCATTTGGTAGAGGAAGAAAGTTTATGTGAACCATGTTTTGATATTGCTAAATATCTAGTACTAATATATTTGATTTACAGTTAACTTTTTGAAATTTTAAAAGTAATTCTTGGCAGTTTTAAGTTTTATAAATTTATTTATCAACTTCTGGTCCACTAGATTATACCTTAAACAACCATACAGCATACACTTTAACTCATTATGATAATAAAACATGAACCACACAGTTTAAATATAACAGCATGTTTTAGTTTGTTGACGGTTAAATAAAAGTGCACGACTACTATAGGCCTATCAACTTGCCAACAACGGCTTCGTACCTTTAACTTTACATTTACAATGCACTGCATGAACTGAAGTTGGCCAATTTGTTAGCGTATTCTTAATACTTGTATTCTAAATAATTCATGATGCGATCTTATCACATTCATCACAGTTGTCACTACATATGACTTTACGTATCAGTAAACAAAAACAAATAATTGGTTCCAAAGAATCGGCACAAACTCCCCCCCCCCCCCATATTAAAAACTAAAAAATTAAAACTTTGAAAATTACCATTTTGATTCCCGAATATGTTTTTTGCCATAACTTAAAACCAGTCAAGTTAGAAACGTGCGGTTTTACTACAATATTTTAAATTGTAATTCCCATCTTTTATGAAAATTTCATCAAAATCGTTAGAGCTGTTTTAAAGAAAACCTTATTTTTGTAAGTTTTTGTCCATAAAATTAAAAAAAATAGAATTTCAAAAAAGTGGAAAAATTGTCTGGAAATATTGTCTAAATATACGTACATACCATATTTCATCTACATTTATCCATCCGTTTGATCTCCACTGAACTGCACTTACGGACAGACATGAAAATTGTTTTTCGAAAAACCACTTTTTGGGTCCAGGGGGCCCTAAAATTGATTTTTAGACCAACTTGTAAAAAGAACTTTTCAACGATCACAATCCTTTATCTATGCTAACGCATATGGGAGAAAGTAAAAAAGCTAATTCTGTACAATTAGATATTTACCACATTGTATGAATAAATATAATATTCCGGGAGAGAATTTATTCAGCCTTACTAAGCAAGAACATTCATATGTTTGTTTGTTAACGTTATTAGGAGACAATTGTCCAAACCCACCAAGTTTACTTGGACATTAACTACTGACCCCTGCATGAAGTCAGTAGCGCTAACTAATAGGGTAGGAGAGGCTTTAGTTTATGTGTTCACAACCAATAAATATAAAACCACAAATAAGTAAAAAAAAGTATATAAATATGACGGGCATAGTGAGCTGATTTTCTATCAACAGGTCCTGGTAGAGACTTGGTAATTAAAAATATAGTGGGCCTATCTTTTCTATCAGGTCATACTGAAATAATGTTTCTTTAGATGGTATATTTGAGCTAATTAAATATCATAAATATAAAATTTTGTGTATGGTAAATAAGTTGGCTGTATCCGAAATCGCCAAGCCACCACTGGAAAGTCGACAGTCCTCTAGTAGACATACAGATCTTACGGCCCACGGGCTAAGACATGCTGTTGTTATCAACTGTACGGTCCGTGTTTGTTTTGATAATGAGCTAGTGAACTATTATGACTATTAAAGGTCAAATCTACTTGAATATACGTTTATATTATGATTTTTAATTTAATATGTTTAAATATAAAATGTATAGTATCATAAATTTGAAAGTAAAAAAAATAAAACAACACTTTTTTCTTAATAGACCTCTTACCTACTAAAACAGTTCTTCGCCTATATAACGACACTTCAAGCGTTTCGATAAAATTATTATTAAAGACCGAATCCTTAATATACAAACATATGTTTTGGAGTTTTTCGTCGATCGAAACGTCTCCCTTAAGAGACGTATTATACCGGGAGTACAACATTTCTGAATGCTTTCACGTCTCAAAAAGTAATTATGTCTACAATTACTTAACATCTCTAATCTCCATGTAAATGTTGCCAAGTGTCTGGAACTACAACTACTGTAGTTTACAAAACAGCTCATTACTACGAGAGTAATTAGCAAAAGGCTCTTAAACAGAAATTATTACAAGTTTGCATGTAATATACAAATTATTCATATTTTATTCATTCGTTTGATTACTATTTTACAAAATATTTTTAACTTGAACGTCATTTTCATGTTTATTCTGTGTACAAGTACAGTATAACTGAGTAAATATGGATCATGGTATCAATTTAATAAGGCATTGCCTAGCTAAAGGCTGTGCCTAAACTTAGGGCACAAGCTTTATACACAAAAGTACTTGCAAATGTATAGTCTGTAGCTTTATAATGTAACATTTCTAAGCGAGAAAGGCATAAGGGCTGACCCGCAGTGCGGCGATATTTTCTCACGAACCCTTAATGAGTACCCCTGGGGGTTAGTCGGGAAAGCAAATATAGAATGGTTTCGGCCACTGTTAGTCACGCTCATTGTAATTTTGTCTTTGAAATAAGGAGTCTTGTGTTTATAAGTAAGAGTCAATTTAATTGTAATCTAAATCCATTAATATTTATCTAATTATGATTTGTATTTATTAATTTATATTTTTAATCTAAATTTACATTATATTTTTCAGATCAATCAAATTAATTTAGAAATGTAATCTATAAATATCTGTCCTTTATTAGTCCTACTTTTAAAAACTATTTATCTTTATATTTTCATTAAAGTTGCAAATAAAATATCATACGCCAACTTTTTTTAAGACCTTTCAGTTTTGTATTTATCGTTAATAAATATTTTAAATGCCTAATTTAGATATTTATCTAGTTCATAGCCTTCCTAGTACATGAAAATGCGTCTTGTTTGTTTTAAAATTATGATTTCATTTGAGAAAAAACATGTACAAACGTGTATGACAGGGTGTCTCGTAAATTGACAGCCAAACTTTAGGGGGTGCTCGTAAATGGTCAAAACAAAACAAAAAATGTTATCTTAGCATATGTTCTATCTATCTCTGTTTATTTAGCTGAGAGATAAAATGAACTTTGTATGAATCTTAGTCTTAGAAGTTTACATATTCCTTAAAAATTTCATTTCTGTACACTAGTTTGTTTTTAAATTTCGACCATTTTAAATGTTTAAAGTTAAATATCTCATCAACTTTACATTTTAGTAAAACCTGTAATAAAAAAACACAAACTTTTAGTAAGACCCAGTAACTTTAAAGAATTTAGTTTCAAAAATTATGGTATAAACATTTCAAAGATAGATAAGTTAAAACTGTTTTGAAATAAAAACGATGATCGAATTTTGTTATTTGACCAAATGTTTTTATTTATTAGTTCATAGTTGTTTGGTTTTTAAAATATTTGTACCATAATTGTTTAATATTTGTACCATATTTATTTGGACTGAATTGTTTCATATTTTAAGTCTTACTGGTGTTTATAAAAAGTAAGGTATCAGAGATAATTACCTTTGAAAATGTAAATGGCCGCCATTTTAAAAAGGACTGGTGTACAGAAATTAAATCTTTAAGGAATAAGTAAACTATTAAGAACAATATTCATACTAAGTTTTGTGATTTTATATTTATTAACTTCTGAGGTATTAACATTCTTGTAAAAATTACATACACACAGACAGAAAACGGAGTGAGATAGACCGTAATTATGTTCAAATTACAGTTTTTCTTTTTTTTTTACTCAATTGATAACCTCCTGAAGTGTGGCTGCATACTCACAGGCACCCTATATATCTCGCACTTACTTGCCATGTTTTGGTTTGTTCTGCCCACAGGAACACTTGACCGAAGTTTTACGCTGTACTTAGACACATACTGTACACACGTCCAGGTAGTTTGGAGACACATCCTGTACAAACGTCCAGGTAGTTCGAAGACACATCCTGCACATACAACCAGGAAGTACGGAATCGTAAGTAACTTACATTTGTTATCTCCTTATCAAACCTGTTACTTCTTAACATTGAATCTGGTAACCGGGTCGGTAGTCGATTGTTCCAAGGAAGTAAGTACTCTGAGGTTAAACTGTCGCAGGTTCTAATCCGACCTAGTACGCCTGGGAGTATTTAGCAGTACTGCTCACTTTGAACTGTACTGGTTCAAAAGTTAAATTGTACTGTACTCTGTCTGAATAAGTTCCTCACACCATTAATAGTCTTTGGGGAATGGGTAGAGAAGAAAACCTACTATCCATTTGTGTAGTATTATCTGTATAGATAATTGTTTGTATAGATTTTTCATACTATACTATAGCCCTTTAATACTTCATACTTTAACGTCGATTTGTAAATGTCCAGTTATTTATATGTTATTGTATGACTTGTACACATAAATAAAAAGTAATAAATAACGTGTTCTCTTCCTCGTATCGCTGTTTAAAATTGCCAAAACATGTATCTTTCGTGGATGAGAAATGAAGGCTGTACAAATCTTGAACCACCACCATTTTGTAATGGAGTGCAATTTGTGGCATTCTTCATTGCTTGACTAGCCATTAAAAATAATGTGCTTATCAACCTGTGTTTACATTAAAACTGTTCTACTGACCCCTCGTGGATCATTCCCGTACATGACTAGCTGGGCACTGAATAAATCTTAGAGTAGGTGTTTGTGTACAGTAATCATGTGAGAAGTTATGTAGTTCATCTGATATGGTTACCATTAAATTAAGCCATTCCTAACATGCACATAAGATCAGTATTGAAACTTTCGAGCGCCGCCATTTTGTTTAGAATCAACCTTCTAGGTTTAGTTAGAGGCACGATGTTCTACTAATCAATACCTTTTAAATTGTATTAATTAGTAGAACCAGAGTAATCTATTCTTACATTTAAGATTTTCTTCTGACTCCTTATGGACCATCCAAATTTTGGAAAAACTTTATATTTGCTTCAAAACGTAGAGATTTACGTATTGTTTATATTTGTAAAATGTTATTGCTTTATGTGCAACGGTTAAAAAATTATAATACCGTCCCCGTACTTTTGAAACTTTCTGATTTTTCTTTCGTAAAAAGAAAATACATTATAGTTATGTCAATATAAATAAGAAAATTTATGAATATCCTAACAAGTTAGCATTTCGTTACGTTTACATGTTTTTATTTATCAATGTAATATGACAATCGACCAAACATCTACCCAATCAAAAAAATAAAATAATACCCACTAGGCTACATTAAATGAGAAAGCACTTTTCATAATACATTTAAATAATTTATGAGCGCATGATCCCATAGACGGTAAATGCAATTACAAATAGAAATCCCTCGTAAACACATCTTGTTAAATTGTAGATAGAATTTTCAAAATCTCCAAATTCTCTTATAAAAGTTAAACAAGCCTTCAACCTACTCAAAACACTTGAAGTCCAAGAAAACATATTCAGCAATTGTTCTCTGAACATTTTTAAGACTTTCATAATGGGATATTCCGAACTTGTGAACCTTTAAGAACTTTTTAATGTCCCGTATACCAAGAAATACTGGAATGAATTAAAATATATTAGGCAAAAACACAACTGTATTATTTCAAACGATTGTTCAGTTTATATTAATACTTACCAGACTAAAAGTTGAAGTAAAAATTCAAGGATTGAAAAAGCAAGAAAAACAAGTTCAAGAAGATAAGCCTTCATTTCCATTACAGTGAATAATTTTTATTTTACTTCGTTCAGATATGATTAAAACTGTAACTTTAATTTAACCATAAATTGAATTTAATTATAGAATCTCAGAGACGAAATTATATTTTTTTTTTGTATTTGTAAATAACATAAATATTGTTTATTATATTAATGTAAAATAGTAATAACTTTTACTTATACAATTGAATATTTCCATTTAGGCTACATCAAGGATAGTAAGATTTTTCGTTAAATTGGATTTTAGTTCCTTGGTTACGAAAAAATTATTTACAATTTTACTAATATGTAAAAAAATAAAGAATTTATTAGGTAAAATATGAAAATAACAAAATAATTCGTGTATAGATAATAAAAAATGGTAAAAATTTGGTTTAGCACAAACATTTCTAGTAAAAATTACAGAAATGTTAAGTTAAACCTCATATAACAATATTTATTGTTCGTATTTAATTATGGGTGACTTTTAATTAAAAAACATCCAGGTATTTTAAAAATTATTTGTTTTCGGGAATGTAACGACTTGTTCCCTAGTAAATACAACTGACAGTGTATAAAATAAATATTTTACACGCAATTTTATATGTTACATTTCAATTGCAATGAGATGCAAAGTGTTCTGGATAAAATTTAAAAGTGTTTTTCTGTGAACAAAAGTGTATTTAGTGTGAAAACAATGTTTAGAAGTTTGTTCATTCGAGAAACGCTCATGAAGGTTAGAATATATTTTTAAGGGGTAAATCGTACTTGCTTGCCGGAAACTATGTTGTGTTATGTATAATAAGAAAGAACAAGTTGAATATTAAATATTTAGTTGTTTTATGTGATGAAAGATGTTCTTGGAAGGCACAGTTATGGAGTTGAAACGATCCTTGTAGTCGTCGTTAAGGAGTATTTACCTTTTGAGATGTATATCTTACGTCAACTTTGTCTTCAGACTTTTATTCGGTTCATTGATTAATTAACAACTTCAACATGGATTATGTTGTTAAGAGGTAGTTTAATCCGATTTCATTGATCCTGTTTTTGTTACTAAAAAACGTTATCAAAGTTATCACCAGTGCAAAATCAGAGATAAGTATTTTCCAATGTTTGAAATTGCCCCCCTTGAGATATTTATTTGTTTACCGCGTTTGCAGAGTATTTTTTCTAAGATAATGCTACCTAAGGGGTAGTGCTAAACTGTATTTTGAGTGCATGAGGGCTATGACTGATTGTAGAAATACGTGCACCAAAAAACTAATATGAGTGGCGAATGAGTGTGACGGTTGTAGATGAACGATTGTAGTCATTAGTACTAGCTAAGGTTGACTCTCCCCTCAGAAGATTCAATTAGTAATAGCTCAATAGCCAGTGCAACTACGGGACCTACAGCCTTACGTGGAATCTGAACCACGTAGTTTTGGTCTGATTTTCAGCTAATATCAAGCCTGATACTCAGTTATCTTCCCTACACAACATCCGAACCTTGACTACCATCCAACATGTACAGCCCAGACTTATCTAATAGAGTCCTTGTCGATAGCAACCACTGATGGACGCAATGTCGGTATTAAGAGGACCGAGCAAAGAACCTATCGCGTACAACCTCCTCAACAATTTGGCCCCAAGTAGCTGGGTTACAGCACTGCGCCACTAGTGCCGTAATTATTAATATTAGTCTTATTTAACTATTTTACCCACAACTTTTATGATAAATTACCGATGGTTACAGCCTAAACAAATTCAATATCTTTTTTTTAAATATTGTAAAAGTGTGGTTATTTACAAATGACAATATAGATGTATTTCTCTCTGTTTGTTTTGATTTATTATTATTTTATTACTATTTATTATTTTGTTGTACTGGACGTCATTTTTTATTCGTGTTGTAAATGAACGTATGGGTTTAAAATTAAATATTTTGAAAATAATCAATCGTGTGCTATTTTTAATGGTTTGTGATTTTTTGTAAAATGTGTGTATTATGAATATAAACATATTCTATTCTATCTTATACAAATACAAGAAAAATACATCTAAGAAACGAAGTGTTAGTAAGTTGTAAAGGAAGATACATAACTCGTTTTGTTCACGTTTTTTGACAGTACGCAACGTATATTTCATTACAAAGTGTATTTAGATTTTCCTGCTGTAAGGGTGATTTACTCCTAACTTTAAGAAAATGCATATTATGAGAAACGTAAATAATTTTCAAATAATTTATACAACAGTTTTAAATATTGAATATAGCTTACAAAATAATAAATAACAATTAAGATATGAAGATTAATTGTTAAAGGTATATTATAATTCACGTCTTTAACAGTTGCAATAAACCAATAATTAATTGAATGAAGCCTTCAAGAGGTGTATCTTCCTCGGCCAGTTTTTCAGATAGCTCGACGTTTTTCCCCCGTTATATCTCTGGAGAAATCTTTAATATTACGTCGACGTTGGTATTTAGCATATTGAATATACGATAGAAGATCAAATGTGGTACAAAATACATTTCAAACTTTCCTTTATATACAGTACAGTGTCGGGCATGTTTAAAATTATATGATTTTAATTGAGGTCGATTATAAATTTTAATTACTAACCAAACCCTAGATGACGTATTATCCAAATTATTATTTATAAGTAATTTTATAAAGGATAATCACGTCACTTCTACATAAATATTTTGGCAATTAAATGTACGTATGAATCCTAAGAGATAATGTCAATTTGTTGATAAAAACTACTGTAACTTTAAAGTCCTAATGGTAATGTTTACAGTGAAAATTTAAAAACATATCACTTTCAGAGACTTATTTCTGACATGAGATATATAAATATTTATTCCAGCCTTAAAGCTCATTACGATTTCAGTATTGGAGATAAGAGACAAGTGGTATTTCATCAATTACCGAGAGTATGTAATTACTAGTAGTCTAGGGCTTTGTACTCTCGCAAAGGATCGTCAGTTCCATACGACAATCACGACTTTCCAAGTATAGAAGTAAATGACGCCTACCTGATCACGAGGTGGAAGTTGGTGAGTTTGGATACATCATAACTTTAGACTTTATACTTCATTAACCAGTTGTGAGGTGTATATTAGAAATGATCATCAAACCATGGGTGAGTCACTGGTTAAACAAATGTAATACCATCCCTGGACTCTGTATTTTAAGTAAACGAACAGCCGTTTAGAATATTTAAAATGTCTACTGATCTTCAATGTATTACTCCACCATTCCTATGCATTCTAAACCCTGAATGAAATAAATCATTTTATGTTATAACTTTTTACTTTGTAAGAACTGAATATTAGTCCACCTAAAAATTAGGGTGTTTTTACTTTGTGTTCCGTCGACTCACGTAAATGGGGATGAAATAAATATTGTTCCGAATTATAAAGAAAGTTCTGTCTGTAGTATTGATGTATCGATTCAATGAAACGAGTTCAGAGACAATTGAGTAGTGTTTGGCATTCGACCGGATCTATGTCACCGTCATACATTGCTGTAGCTAAAGGCGTCAAAACAATAAATCCTAATTTACTTGCTGGCACGACTCCAATCAGTCATATTTGTCTAGCACTACACTTAACTATGAGCCACTACACCATGGTATTGTTTGAAATACTATGACAGTAAATTTAACATATACTAACCAGGGTTTGAAAATTAGATTAGAACCAACTAGACAGAGTTTTTAATTTAGTTTGCTCGAAGGGTTGTATTTGTATAAAATGCTCAAAATGTTATTTTGTGAATTTAAATTTAATTTGGAATAACCAATAAGATGGTTTCCATCTTTACACTAACCTTCAAAATTTCTTAATTTGTTCTTGAAAATGTTCATAAGAACTAATGAAGATATGTTTAATACACCAGACAAAGAATTTATAAAATCTTTTGTTTTAGATTCAATATAACTTATTTGAGGAAATTTGAGACTGTAATAACAATTTTAACCCATGATTTAAGCTGAGTAAGGGAGACTAACTTCTGTAGTGTTGGTTAAACACAGCTCTAGAATATCTGTAATAAAATGTTTCTATAAAGTGCTACGCAACTAAAGCTAGTATTTATGAAAGGATTTGTGACATTTAATAGGGATTTCAATTACAATCCCGACGTAAAATACATTTCTAGTTTTTGAATCACTAGCCATGGTCTGCAAGTAAGATTATGTAACTGGTTTAAGTAAACACATCAAAACTCTGAGAGTAATTTTTAATTATAACTCAGTGGACCGTTATTGTTATGTTTGTAAAATATTACATATTTAAAAATAATTAAGATTATTACTGATAAGAAAATGTACAATGAAAATGATTTTTTTCCAAAACAAATACTATATAGTGGAAAAATAATGCCTCAAGAGGTGTTTCGCGAGAATAATACATAAAGGAAGGAAAGAAATTGTCAAGAACAACACGATGTGTTTTTCTTCAGAGACACTCGATGTATAAATACGAATTCGTAATAATATTTATATTTTATTATGAATAGAAGAAAAAAATACAATTCGTATTTCATTTTCTAATACTTTACAGAAGAGTATTTTTCTTTGTAAAAACGCAAATTTATTGTAATTTTTGCCTTTTTATGTTCATGTATTGGTAACTGTAACATTATAAAATGGGATTTATCTGGGATGGTTTTAACTACTACGGTAACGTTTTAAACAATGTAGTGTACAAAAATAGCTCATCATTCTTGTTTGAACGTGTGTACAGATTGAATTGAGGTGTTTTAGTACAAATTAATCATTTTAAATAACTATGATTTATTTTTATTTATAGTGCAAGTATGGGAAGTGATTTATAAGGTATAAATTTGTTAATTTTACATTATGTATTTAGAAGGACTGAAATACAGAACATATGGACAAGAAGGATATTGTGGTGTTTCTGTTTAAGTGGAGAGTTTTATCGTGTCAGAATTTCGTATGTTAGTCTGACACGAAATTCTGTCAACCATAGATAAAATTTTCAACCATACCTTTTATGTCTAATATACCTTTTCTCTAAAAGAAAAGCAGGTTCAGATGCAAAAATCAACTTCAACAAATTATTTGAATTTAGCACTAAAATTATAAATTATTTTTAATTATAATGGAACAGTGTTAAGTGAAATTAATTGATAATAACCACACTATTTTAATTGCTTTTTATGCAATTGTATCACTTTTCCATTACTAATGGATAACTTTGTTGCATATGCTAATAACAACTTTATCTAATCATGTAATAAATAATAAATGTAGCCTTATACATTCTACATCTACATGTATACATTCTAAATACACATTATGAACTCTCATAAATATAATCCTTTATAAAACATAATTGTAATGAACGGTTCTGTGCCATACTTACAAACTATTTACTTTGGAATGTAAAGCGTTTCCTTATGGGTACTATTTATTTAAATTTGTTCATTTACTTAGGGAAAGGATTTGCTTGAAGATGTTCATTTACTCAAGGGCATGCTTTATTAGATGGCGTTCATTTACCTAATGAGATATACATTTAACTAAGGGTAGGCGTTCATTTAATTATTGGACATTTGCATTTTACTTCAGTGTAAATGTATAATATATTGTTCATTCACTTAAAGGATGTACATTATTTAGAGTTATCATTTTCTCATAATGTTTATTTAATTGAAGATGGTCAGTTATTAAATGAATAATTTTATAGTTTTATATCGTTTTTAAAAATTAACAAGGATATATTCTAAAGTGTTCTTTCCATTAATAAATAAAGTTACTCTAGTTTCAATATTTATTAAGTATTTTTTATTTACATTTAACGATATTCAACAAATTTTTTTTAACTAATAAGAAATAATTATCAACACAAAAAATTAGTATTTTAGTTTTAGTCATAATGTTTGACAAATATTCATTTATCGTTACCAACGTCGTAAGTCCTTACGGAACTGTGTACAGTTGGATAGCCACTGTAAAATTTAATACTTAACATATAAGTTGAACATTAAACGTTTTACTGAAGATAAAAAGGTGAGTGACTGGGGTTCAAGGAGACCCAATTTATGTGCACCGAGCTCCTAATGTAATGGCTTGTAATTACTTTCGTCCTGACACTGTCATCTGACCTATCTATAGCCACTTGCTGTAGTTATTGGAGCTATAAAGGGTGATTTACTGGGGTTGGAGATGACCCAATCTACCTGCGCCGAGCTCTTACTGTAAGGGCTTGTCATTTCGGGAGTTCATCAACCCGGCACCAAGCTTTATATGTTATAAAAAAACACGTCAACCCGGCACTGGACCTTTCACTGGCCGCCATGACAGTATGTCAACCCGGCACCAGCCACCCCTCTTACCCATTCCACCTACACTACCCCCTCCCAACCCCTCCTTTCTCTTTCCCCTCCCCTAATCACCTCCCCTTTTCGTAAGGTGCCGTAGGTTCGCGCTGTCCATGTCCGGGGACCGAGCTTTACTAAACGAAGGTGTGTGATGGTTTTAAAATGAATGGGGGTGAGCTTTGTAAAATGAAGGCAACGCTTTGTTCAATAGGTTAGGTTAGGTTAGGTTAGGTTAGGTTAGGTTAGGTTAGGTTAGGTTAAAGGAGTTAGGGCAATGAGATGCCTAGGGTTCGAGGGAGGGAAAGAAGAGAATGAGGGGCGTATGTTTGGTGTTGTGGAGGGGGAACCCAGCTCCCCTACCTTCAAACTGTCTCGGTGCCGGGTTAAGTTGTGACATTAGTAACGCCTGATTAACCTTAGAGCGGTGGTCAGATTTGGTGCCGGGTAGACGTGCCGCCGTCATTTCTTTCGTCCAGACTGTGTCACCTGACCTATCTACAGCCACTTGCGTAACTACTGGAGCTATAAAGGCTGAATGACTGGGGTTCGAGGAGACCCGATTTATGTGCACCGAGCTCCAACTGCAATGGCTTGTAATTACTTTCGTCCTGACACTGTCACCTGACCTATCTACAGCCACTTGCTGTAACTACTGGAGCTATAAAGGCTGAATGACTGGGGTTCGAGGAGACCCGATTTATGTGCACCGAGCTCCAACTGTAATGGCTTGTAATTACTTTCGTCCTGACACTGTCATCTGACCTATCTATAGCCACTTGCTGTAGTTACTGGAGCAATAAAGGATGAGTGACTGATGTTGGAGATGACCCAAACTATCTCCATCGAGCTCATAATGTAATGGATTGTAATTACGTTCGTCCTGATAGTGTCACCTTACCTGTCTACAACCACTTGCTATAGTTACTGGAGCTATAAAGCGTGAGGGACTGGGGTTCGATGTGACCCAATCTATCTCCACCGAGCTCCTACTTTAATGGCTTCTAATTACTTTCGTCGTGACACTGTCACCTGACCTATCTATAGCCACTTGCTGTAGTTATTGGAGCTATAAAGGGTGATTTACTGGGGTTGGAGATGACCCAATCTACCTGCGCCGAGCTCCTACTGTTATAGCTTGTCATTTCCTTCGTCATGCCAGTGCCACCTGACCCATCTACAACCATTTGCTGTAGTTACTGGAGCTACAAAGGCTGAATGACTGGGGTTTGAGATGACTAATCTACCTCTACTGAGATCCCACTCTTATGGCTTGTCATTTCTTTCGTCATGGTATTGACCTACCCACAAGTTTCTGTTATTATACGAACTGCATAAAGGGTGAGCCATTCAGCTTAAATTACTGCATACTCGGCAGACCTGTGGTTAGCGAGTAAATTAGTTAACCCCACACAATCCCTCTCTTGTGTCTTGGCTTTAAATTAACCCTACTATGACGATAGAGGGTAAGTTTAGGTAGTCTTGACATGGTTTACTTTAGTATTACACTTTAGTATACTACATACTAGGCAGACCTGTGGTTATCGAGTCTATTAGTAAACCCCACACAGTCCATCCCTTCTGTCTTTGCTTGAAACGAACTCTACTTTAGTGATAGAGGATAAAGGTTTATGTGGTCTTGACATAGTTCACATAAGTAATACAGTTGAGCATACTCTATACTTGGCATACCTGTGGTGAACGAGTCTATTAGTTAACCCCACTCATTCCATCCCTTCTGTCTTGGCTTGAAACGAACTCTACTTTAGTGATAGAGGATAAAGGTTTAGGTGGTCTTGACATAGTTCACATAAGTAATACAGTTGAGCATACTCTATACATGGCATACCTGTGGTGAGTGAGTCTATTAGTAAACTCCACACAGTCCATCCCTTCTGTCTTGGCTTGAAATGATCTCTACTTTAGTGATAGAGGATAAAGGTTTAGGTGGTCTTGACATAGTTCACATAAGTAATACAGTTGAGCATACTCTATACTTGGCATACCTGTGGTAAGAGATCTATTAGTTAACCCCACACATTCCATCACTTCTGTCTTGGCTTGAAATGAACTCTACTTTAGCGATAGAAGATATATTTATTCCAACCAATGTGTTCATTTTGAAAGGTTGGACTCTTTAAGAGGTCTTAAATGGAATTATTGTTTGAAATCAATAAAATTAATCACTCATATCAGTGAAATAACAGTTTAACTGTTAGGCCTTTCGCTACGAAGTAATCATATTCAAATACTCACATCAACTCTTTCAATTTGATGTTATTCTTTGAAAATTATTACTTTTTAATCGAAAGACTTCACAATTAAACTGTTATTTTATTATGTAGCCAATTTCCATTGATGTCAAACTTTTAAATAAATCAAATTTTATTAATGTATATTAATGTATAAGCTAAAATTACAAAACAAGCAGCAAAATTAATTTTGGAATGTTTTACAGTAAGTTGTTGGTAGTCGACTTTTTAATAATCAGGCCAAATTACTATTCCTTTAAGTTGCCAATAAATTAGAAAATCCCTATTAAATTATTATCTTTGGATAGTGTGTACTTGAATTAAACATTAATTAAGTATAAATTGAAGATACGTAAATAGTTAAAAACGTATATAAATTTTTAAAAATTGAGTACTTGGCTAAAAATCTTGTTTTTTTTATAGTCCAACCAGATACTGCTTGCTCTTTTATAACATCCGACCCCACGGAAGTAAAGAATCGCCTTTCACACAATGTTTCCCTGCTGTGTTTATGTTTGTACTATGGAGGAAACACACTGTGAATATACAGTTCGCTCAGTTACAGCGGAGTTCTGTATTCTGTGTTACGAACTGCGGCAACTCAAATAGTGAGTCAGAGAGTATGTATTTCCATCAGACAGGCTAAAGGGAATTCTACACCAATGAATTATGAAATATTACACCTCTATGACAGGTCCATGCTGTATATATTACATGTAAATGTTTTTCTATGGCTGTTAAAAACAAAACAACCCTCGTATTTTTTATATTCCTTTATTTATGTATTAAACTTGCTATTTTACAGCTTGGAAAACAAATATGGAAACGCTTTCACAACAACGTTATTTTTTCTATAGATAATAATTTGATAATTTATTTATTTTTTTTTATAATTGTGTTTCATAAAGTATAATTTTTAATCAGAATAATTTAATCACAATAATTAAACACAAATAACAAACATTTAATTCACATGTCCTTTTCTATTGTTATAAAATCCAATTGTAAGTCCTTCAAACAAATAATTTACTAACCAAATAATAAAGGCAAATAATTACGTCGACTAAAAGGGGCATATACAATACACAACAACATGATAACTATTCGTTAAATACTAACCTGCTATAAGAGTTAAAATGTGAAATATTACTGAGAAATACGTTTGGGTCAGACAGACCCGACCTGCAGTGCGGCAGTGTTCCCGACGGAACCTTAATGAGGCCCCATGGGGCCAGACTGGAAAAAAAACAAACAGATACTCTTGTAAAGTCAGGATTGTCTGGAGAGAAGTAATTATAGCTCTAATGATATTGATTTTTAAATGAATAAATCTCTCTTTAGTTACTCTTATTAGTATAACACCAATAATACGTGATCCCCTTTTGTTGTTATAATAAGGACTTTAATAGTGTCAGCTGTTTATTGTTTATTATATATCAGCTGTTTTTACTAAATATCAGTTGGTTTTTATTAAATATCAGCTGATCGTGAGTAAACATAGTTGAGCCCCACCAAAAGTAGGAACACTGTCTATAAATACTGAACCCTATATCGTATATGTCATTCATTTATAAACGCAAATAAAATATATACATCCATTTAGTAAATATATTTCTACACAAATGCATATTTTAAAAAATAATTACGTTTTTAAGCTATTTCACTATAATTTATTAAAAATACAAAACTAATCTTTGATTGTTTAAGTATCGTTAAATAAACTAGCTCACCATTCATTAAAATAATTTCATGTAATTGTACATTCATGGCCTATCTACAATTTTAACTAACTATACGTGACTTCATTACGACTTTAATGACTCACACTTTATTAAGAAAAAACTATTATTTTATATTATAATTGTTATAGATTAAAAAAGAAAGCTTATTTCATGACTTAATATAGTTGACAAGATTTTGTACTCCTATTGTTTAATTAATCTCTTTAAAATCATTAAATATAAGACTTTTTTTAGTTTAACATTTTAATTACACACAACTAAAACTATTTTAACAAATTAATAGGTTTTAATTAATAAAGACAACGAAAAATAACAATGTTTACCAGGCCAATGTTTACAAACTGCTTATGGAATTGAATTACTAATGTTTTCTTTTTTCCCACAATTAACATTATTTTCAGCATTATCACACATAGATCAGCTTTTGGCTGTTATAATTTAAAGTTAAATTAATGATATCTCTAAATTAAAATGATACAGTTTAAGACAATTGACAATCTGTTATTCGGATTCCAATTTGTAAATTGTTTCAGAACTATTCTTCCTGCCTCCACTGTTAGTATAGATAAATACGAACGCCAATGTAATATTAAAGATTTCTCCAGAGGTTAAGTGGGAAAAACCAATCGGCCAAGTAAATCTGACTCTTGGACCATTTCAGATACAAAATTCAGATTCATTTTAGGTAATTGTTTTTCTTTGAAAATGTGTAATACTTAATAAATATTTTACTAAAATCTCCCACGAAAGTTACATATCTGACTCGTTTACTTCAATACCTATCACCAGTGTATCAGATATCTCAAAATTTAAACACTAAAATATTATAAAACATATTAAATAAATATTTTTATTCTAAAGAGTAACCGTTGTCTTATAAAATCTTTATTTTTTCCTTTCATTCCAAGATTGGCAATAATATAACATTTTGCCCTGTTGATAATGTTATCTCTTCCAAAGCTATGTTGTGTGAAATTCAATAAAATAACGTAGGTGGGCCTACACCACAGTACGTTTATGGGTTTGGAATTTTGTTGTATTTGGAATAAATATTTGTTTGTACAGAATATATTTTGGAATTTCATAGTTTGGAAATTCGTTAAGTGGAAATTTGATATTGGAAATTTGATTTTGGAACTTTTGATACCCAATCGAGGGGACCTCCATAGAGCTAGTCTAGTATTCAATCAAGAGTTTAATCGACAAAATAGTTTGAGGTTATTTGATCCCAGAGAGTCTTATTTTCAAGACATAATTTCAAACTTCAAAAGTGGCTCTGGTGTTATCCCTTTTTTTGTAAACATAATATACAGCAGTGTGGGAAATATTGTATACATACTTTGTTAAACTGGTGAATTACTTTATTATTCAAATTATAAGAAATAACAATGTATCAGTGTTATTAAGATTTTTCGTCAATTAGCTCTAAGCTAGAGAGACATCTATTTAGACTGTAAACGATTTTGTAACATTGATTGAATTGAATAAATAAATAAGTCATATACAATAAAAGTATAACTAACGCTGTCTATTTTGGAGAATGTGGTGCCTCACTGATTCTATTTATGCTAGCTAATCCCTCCGTAAAACAGCGCAAGTGGCACTCTGAAACTATGTGATCCATTGTTTTGATAGACTCTCCACAATCACATGACTGATCTACTTTCAATCCCCATTTGTATTTCCAGTAGTTACATCTGCCCACTCCAGTTCGGAACACCATATCCTTGTACTTAACATGTCTGTATTGTACTTAACGCACAGTGGTATTGACCCACCCACCCACCCATACACGCACAGTGGTATTGACCCACCCACCCACCCATACATGCACAGTGGTATTGACCTGCCCACCCACCCATACACGCACAGTGGTATTGACCCACCCACCCACCCATACATGCACAGAGGTCTTGACCCATCTGCCCAACCATACACGCACAGTGGTATTGATCCACCCACCCACCCATACACGCACAGTGGTATTGACCCACCCACCCACCCATACACGTACAGTGGTATTAACCCACCCACCCACACATACACGCACAGTGGTATTGTTCCACCCACCCACCCATACACGAACAGTGGTATTGACCCACCCACCCACCCATACATGCACAGTGGTATTGATCCACCCACCCACCCACATATACACGCACAGTTGTATTGATCCATCCGCAAACCCATACACGCACAGTGGTATTAATCCATCCGACCACCCATACACGTACAGTAGTATTGACCCACCCATCCACCCATACACGCACATTGGTATTGATCCACCCACCCACCCATACACGCACAGTGGTATTGATCCACCCACCCACCCATACACGCACAGTGGTATTGGCCCACCCACTCACCCATACACGCACAGTGGTATTGATCCACCCACCCACCCATACACGCACAGTGGTATTGACCCACCTACCCACCTATACATGCACAGTGGTATTGATCGACCCACCCACCCATACACGCACAGTGGTATTGATCCACCCACCCACCCATACACGCACAGTGGTATTGATCCACCCACCCATCCATACACGCACAGTGGTATTGACCCACCCGCCCATCCATACACGCACAGTGGTATTGATCCACCCACCCACCCATACACGCACAGTGGTATTGATCCACCCACCCATCCATACACGCACAGTGGTATTGACCCACCCGCCCATCCATACACGCACAGTGGTATTATACTGTTCATATTATACAGTGGTTGGTGTTATACTCTTCAACCATTAAAAGATAAATTTAAAAACAAACAAAAATCATTATTAAAAGCCATATAAATAATGTTAAACGTACATGGATTATTAATGAAGGTATATGCTGTCGTAATTGGATACGCTGACCACAAGTGCACACGTTTCATGTATCGAGAAACGCCCGCATTATTAAATCGGCAAAATGGATACAGTATCTGAATTGCGTCTGTGGAACTGAAGGCGTTCTTACTGCATACATGAAAATGTCCTTTCCTTGTTATATTACGGTACAGGGGTTGTTAATGTATGAAGTTATAGCCAATAGACGAAATGTAAACTGAAACTTATAAGTCAAAACAAACTCATTTTTCAAACTGTTTTAGATCAACATTAATTTTAAGATTTTTATCAAAATTAATTTGCTACAGTTTGATTAAAATAACATTATTATACTTAGCGTTGCCTAAAAATTTCCTTTCTATATATTGGTTAAGAGCTGCAACTCTGCCTGACAGATGTCTATTGTGATGTCTGTGATATTGCAATATCAGTTATATCCTTTTGTTTATAGGAACATACTCGTTTGTTTGGCCTACTTATTTAATTACCAGGAAGGTTGTTAAGACCGTTAAATTACCAACTGTTTTTAATTCTGTTTTAAATTGAGTCCATTATTTAAATATGCAACAACGGCTCGTGTGGTATTTTTCCTTTCTCCCATATGTGTTAGCATAGAGAAAGTATTGTGATTGTCAAAAACGATTTTACAAGTTGGTCTAAAAATTCATTGAACTCTGAAAAGTACTTTTTTGAAAAAAGTTATGGTGCCTGTGCACTTCGCTAGATACCAAACGAATGGATCTATTTTTATTGAATTGGTATGTAGGTGTATTTATCTAATGTGCTTCAGACCGATTTTTTTATTTTTTTGAGATTTTAGTTTTTTATTTTTATGGACAAAAACATTCAAAAGTGTAATTTTCTCATAAACAGATCTAACAATTTTAATTATAGTGTTCAGGAAAGATGTGCATTACAATTTAAAATATTTTAGTAAAACCACATCTCCCAGACATTAATACATACCCCTTAAAATAAAAGTTTTTCTACGTGCAAAAACGTTAAAATATGCCATTTTCTCAAGCTTTAATCTAATGATTTTGATTGAATTTTCAGTAAAGATCCAAATTACGATTTAAAATATTTTAGTTACTACCCCACTGTTTTGGGGCTGCAGGCTCAAGGCCGGAAGCCACAACCCAAGTTGTTGAAGTTGTTTACATAAATATTTGGCCTTTTTTTAAATGTAACAACTTTTTTGTAAAATTATGTTTTCCATACTTTTATTTGTTATTATGTATAAAAAAAGGCAGAGAGCTTGGACAGTTACCTTGTACCATTTATTATATTCGTCAACATCATCATCATCGGTTTAGCAGCTCCATCTCTCGATTTTCGTGTGAAAAGAATACAACTAGAAGAAAACTTTAATAATTTCAACTTTATACGTCTTTTTACTGTTCATTTTTTTTAACAGGTTACTAAACATATTGCACGTTATTATAAAATATATAAATACTTCGACACTAGTGGTGCAGTGGTGTAACCCAGCTGCTTAGGAACATAGTGTTGAGGAGACTGATAGTGATATAATCTACCCTCGGTCCTCTTATAACTTAAAACAACGTCCACTCAATGGTTACCATCGACTTGGACACTACTACAGAATTCTGGGGTGTCCATATTAGATGGTATTTAGAGTCCAGATGCTGGTTAGGGAAGAGAACTGAGTATCAGTCCCCTGAATTAGCTGAAGATAGACAAATACAACGTGGTTCGGATTCCACATAAAGATGAAGTAGTTACCTTAGATGCCTTGTCTATTAATAAATTGCTCTTTCTAAGGAACAGTTGACCTTAGTGACTACACTCATCACACTCATTTTCCCCTCATATTCACCCATATATTTACGATAGGTGTTTTGATGATGAATAATAAAAATTAATGAAAACAATTAATTGCAATTTGTACGTTCTTAGTACAAACTAAACGGCATTTATTCTAACAAAATGTATTTAATTCACTCATGCGTATCAATAACAACAATAAAATATACATATACCTATTAGTTATGTTGCACAAGAGTCATTGTACATGATAAATTAGAACTCTATTTACCATCTACCTCACATGGTATATCCGAGTTCAGCTACCGAGCTGTGTTTAATGCCATGTGTTTGGGATTCACTTAGGTTTCTACATTGTTACACTTAAATCAACTGTCAACAATGTTTACTTTTCGTGATACAGTAACATTGTTAAGGCTGTTCTTTAAACACACCATTTGTGTATTTAAATTCAAAATGCATATCAGAATAGTTTATTTTGAATAATTACAGTCTTGGGTCCCAAAAAATTACATAAAAATTTTTGTTGGGTTCTCATTTTAACATACGTGTTATTAAAAATAATGATATGATAAATAGATAAAACTTAAATTAAATATTCGTAATTTGTACAAATAAGTAATATAACAAGCACTCTAGGAGTCGATGATTAAAATTTAAACTTAAAATGCACAGCTAGAGATACAATATTGAAATACAAAGCAATATTAAATTTAATCATACGATAAACAAGCATAAAATTTATAAAAAATACCTAATAGAAAATCCAAAATAAATTTTCCTTTTTACATATCTTAGTAGTAATAATTATATTTTTATATATTAGGGTCTATATAACTTATTTTTATTCAGTGACATTTAACTAAACCAAGCCTAATAAACAAATTTATCGTAACACTATTGAAACTTTAAACTGAGGGAAAAAAAGAAAAAACAATAATATTTATTGTAAGTTTAACGAGAAAAAAAACATTGGTATTGAATAACTTTGTTTTAGAAATTTGTTAATGATGGAGTATCAGATGAGGGAGACAAAGGTAGTTGGACATTTGCCATCATTTGTGAAAATTAACAATCACGACGTTTCGATTTGGTAAAACCCAAACCTTTTTCAAGTGCTAAAAACTAAATTACATCTACACAACCATGTTAGTTTAAGAAAGTAGTTTTATAACATGGTTGTGTAGATGTAATTTAGTTTTTAGCACTTGAAAAAGGTTTGGGTTTTACCAAATCGAAACGTCGTGATTGTTAATTTTCACGTAATGATGGCAAATGTCCAACTACCTTTGTCTCCCTCATCGGTATTGAATAATTTAATAAATATACAATTGTAAAATAATGTTAAAGTTGACAACTTTATGTTACGTGGTATGTCACGTTACGTGACAGTTACCAAACTATAATGTGGGGCTTCGTAGTAGATCCGTTAATCTTGGTGTACAATGAAGTAGATATTTTTAACTTTATATTGGTATAATTTGATAAATCATAAAGAATTTTTTTCACGTATGTTCTCTTTTATCATTTTCTTGTTTTAATCTAAAAACTTCTAACATAAACAATGCACTATAAATAATTTTATTCTCAGTATGCTCTGTTTTTATATACACTTGCTGTTCATCTTTTAGTCTCATCTCCCTGCTTATTTTGGTTTCGTTGGTGTAAACTATAAACTTGTAATAAATAATCTCACTCCCCCCCCCCCCCCCCGATAGGAGGGTGCATATCACCTATGAAAGGAGCTGATATAAAAGGTTTGTTTCAGCCTTAAATTTGTAAACGTATTTAACAAACATATCTTCACTTATTTTATATCTTGACTTATTTACTTGCTGTGTTACAGTTGTTAAAATGGATATATTAAAATTTGCCTGTACACTTGTTAAGTTAGACAAGTTTTGACACATCTTATATTTTATCTATAGTTTATCTAATTTACATAACCACCGTCCACTCGAAAAATGTACATAAAAATCTTTTTATTTTAATGTTACTCAAATTTATAAAGTCTGTCTTTTAGTACTTTGTAATTAGCCTTTATTATTTTCAATATATGTCTGATAATACAATGTGTTGGCTTGGTATTTAGCTTAAATATTCTAAATTAAATAGTAAATATTTCTAATCAAATACAAAACCAACACAGAAATGAAGGTTAAAACCATTAATATTTCTACAATGACAAGAAAAGCCCATCTGTCTTGGCCAGTAATGGAGGGGCTGGGAAAGACATAGCCTCGCAATGTACTTTCCACTGTAATCATTTTTGTATTACCAGAAAATTGCATTCCTCGGTTATTTATTATTCCTTATTTTAACATATAATTCTATGTTGAGTTACTCGGTTATTTAGTGTTCTTTAATTTAAAAAAAAATATAAATCTATTTTGTGTTTCTCGTTTATTTATTATTCCTTATTTTAACATTCAATTCTTCGTCCTGTTCCTCAGTTATTTATTATTCCCTTTTTTAACATGTAATTTTATGTTGATTTACTCCTTTATTTATTATTCCTTATTTTAACATATAATTTTTCGTCGTGTTCCTCGGTTATTTATTATTCCTTATTTTAACATATTATTCTATGTAGTATTAATCAGTTATTTATTTTGACATATAATTCTATGTTGTGTTACTTTTTTATTTATTATTCCTTATTTTAACATATAATTCTATGTTGTGTTACTTGGTTTTTTCTGTAATTTAATTTTAACACGTCATGAAATCTAAATTTACTTGTTATATTTAGTGAAATACTAAGTCAATTAGTTTATTAATAAAACATTTTATATTTATTAGCAATACTAGGGTTCAGTACAGTTCCTCGTTCATATTGGATAACATTTTTCTATATACAGTATGTAGATTTGTACTTTTTTTTTAATTGCACATTTTAGTATACTAACAACACTATACAATAATTCTTAGCTTTTAAAAGAATTGCGTAAATTAAATTTAAAATATATTGATAAAAATAAATAAAAAATTCCACAAATTCCTTATATTTGATCAAAATGTTGTAACCGAACCAATTTTCAAAAGTGTAATAAAGCAATTTAATACACATAAAAATATTATGTACGTGAAACTGTAGATGAGTATTTGTCGAGCTTCAAATCTTTGATAGACCTTCGAGAATTAAAAAAATCATAAAAGCAGATAAGCTTAATTGTTTTTGGATTTAGACTACAACAGGTTAATCTTGGCAAATATTAAAAAATTTGTGTTTCTTGAATTTTTTTAGGTTTAACAGATTAATGTGGTAATTTTAAATCGGAAAAATGGGTAACTTTTTTAACTGTGCCTTTTTCATGATTAATGTATACAACTTAAACTCAGTCAATTTAGCCATTCTATAAATATAAACTATTTATTAACAAAAATAACAACCTCAAAATGGCGAACGTCTGGAAAAAAACATTTTTTTCCAAAAATAGCTCCTGAAATACGTCCGAATCCAACTTATTGTATTGGCATAAAGGTACTTATTTTTACAAAATAAATATACGTTTTTTGTTTCTGGATTAAAATAAAATTACATCATTTCTCTATCACCATTCAACTGCGACTTAAAACAATGTAAGCAGATCAAAACTAAACTTCTAAACTAACTACAACAGTTTAGAAAAAAAATCTAAAAACAGGAAATAATATTATAATTTCTACGTCAACTTCACAAAAATGGGTTGTCACTATTGTTAAAATGGAATATAGTTCAGAAATTAATTACCTTATATTTGTATTTACTAACCCAATTTCAGAGGTTTTTGTAATAAATGATTTATTTCCAACAGCAAAATATAATTGAAAAAAAACATAAGCAAACTTGGAAATTGACTGACCACCTAACTAGTACTGTGGAAAGTTTATAATAAATACAACTAAAAATACATCATTTTTTAGCTGTACAGACATTTAAAAAACAAAAATACGCTCTCGGCAATGCTTGTTTTTTTAACAATAAGTATAAAAGAATATTTATAAAAATAATACATAATGTTTGCAAAGCATTAGAAAAGTTTAAGTTTATGAGAAGTAAAAAGAAACATAATATGATTGAACATAGGCTCATTCAATGCAAGCTTAAACAAATAAAATGAGAAATGTTAACTTAGTCCTGATTTAAATATTCTACAATATGTTGCGTCAGCAACCAAATCTTTAAAAATTTACAAAATTTACTAAAACTGTTTACTTATCTTATATTGTAAGGGAGCTGATTAAAATCCTTTTGAGCTAGGTAGCTATAAGATTGTCTAAAAATGGATTTGCTTAATTTCAGTTCTCTAACATTGCATGCAGAACAGATCCTTCTTTCAGTGCTCTAACATTGCTTGCAGAACAGATCCTTCTTTCAGTGCTCCAACATTGCCTGCAGAACAGATCCTTCTTTCAGTGCTCTAACATTGCTTGCAGAACAGATCCTTCTTTCAGTGCTCTAACATTGCTTGCAGAACAGATCCTTCTTTCAGTGCTCTAACATTGCCTGCAGAACAGATCCTTCATTCAGTGCTCCAACATTGCCTGCAGAACAGATCCTTCTTTCAGTGCTCTAACATTGCTTGCAGAACAGATCCTTCTTTCAGTGCTCTAACATTGCTTGCAGAACAGATCCTTCTTTCAGTGCTCTAACATTGCTTGCAGAACAGATCCTTCTTTCAGTGCTCTAACATTGCTTGCAGAACAGATCCTTCTTTCAGTGCTCTAACATTGCTTGCAGAACAGATCCTTCTTTCAGTGCTCTAACATTGCTTGCAGAACAGATCCTTCTTTCAATGCTCCAACATTGCCTGCAGAACAGATCATTCTTGGTATCCTACAAACAGCACTTAAGTGGTTTGCAAGCTACATCAAAGGGCGGAGTCAACTGGTAGAATTAAAGGAAACAACCAACGGACTCACAAGATCAGTACAGTCTAAGCCTCTGCCAATAAAAATAGGAGTTCCACAAGGGTCCGTCCTTGGATCAGTATTGTTAATTTTATTAAAAATGACTTCCCGGACCATCTTAGAGAGCTATGTTTGCAGACGATACTGTGTTACTCACAGCCAATAAAAATAATGAACATCTGGAAATAGACTCGTTTGTTGCTTTCAGCATGGCTCAAGATTACACCTTAAAAATTTACCTTGTTCTCAACGAGAAAAAACAAAACAAATGTCACTGGGCAGAAAAAATCTCTCATAAGTGATTGCCGGGCCTCTAAGCAGCCAATAACATTAAACATCTTGGCATTACACTTGATGAGAATTTAAGCTGGAAAAGTCATATAGACTGCCTATGCCTAAAACTTAGCTCAGCTCTGTATGCACTAAAGAGAACTCAGATTACTAGTAATCAAGAAGCTACGAAAATAGCATGCCATGGGCTATTTGAAAGCCACCTGCGCTATGGAATAATTGTTTGGGGTGACTCTTCAATTGGAAGTCTTCAACGGGTTCTAGTTATGCAGAAAAAAGCAATAAGAATAATGGCAGTGATAGGGCCTAGAGTCAGTTGCAGAAATATGTTTAAAAACTGGAAACTTCACACAGTAACATCCACCTACATACTGGAAACTATTCTCTACTGTAAAACTAAGGACAATCCAAAACAAACCCACCTACATAACCACAACACCAGAAAAGCAGGAGACTACACAATACCAGCTCACAGAACAGTCTTGTCTGAAAAAAAACCATCTTATGCTGGGATGAAACTGTCAAACAATCTGCCGAAACACCTGAAAGATGACAACTTGAGGACCATGAAAAGAACTCGTCAGTGTTGGCTGCAAAACCAGGCTTTCTACTCGCTGGAGGAATTCTACTCTTATAATGATGAACACTGACTTAAATTATCATCTTATGTCATTTTACATAACTATATTTTGTTTTTGCTTTCTCACTTTCATTCATTTTTAATTAATTGACTCCGTAACATATCCCTAAGATACTGTTAATAAAGAATATTGTCTATACTTTCAGCGCTCTAACATTGCATGCAGAACAGATCCTTCTTTCAGTGCTCCAACATTGCCTGCAGAACAGATCCTTCTTTCAGTGCTCTAACATTGCCTGCAGAACAGATCCTTCTTTCAGTGCTCCAACATTGCCTGCAGTTCAGATCCTTCTTTCAGTGCTCTAACATTACCTGCAGAAGTGATCCTTGTGTTATGGTGATGTATGAAATTATTTTCTGTATTGCCACTTCGTTTATAAAACAGACTTCAAACTTTGAATACAAAAAGATATTGGAAAGGCAATATTTTAAAAGATTGGTATAGTGGAAAGGGGCTCTCTCTTCCTATTTTTTTAAATAGTACGCAAAAAGCAATGTTGACATGTTCTTAATTTTTCTATTAATGTTTTAAAGATGCCACCAAAACATATAATACCATATTGCTACTCCACTACCATTTTTGTGTGGCACATTAAGCTGCTTGTTTGTTTTAAATTTGTTTCGTAAAAGCTTCTCAAGTAATAATTTTATGTTTTGTGTCCGCCTACGTTTAACCCAGTGATTTAAATAAATTATTTTGCCTCGAAGGTAGTGAAATACAACAAAGTCCAGTGATAGCCAGGATAGGTGCACCACAGACCCGAGTGTGTGCGGGAACAGATGTGGACATGAATAATTCACGAGCGTTAAATATTCAACGCCAACTTAAAATGCGGCAAATTTACTCTCCATCTAGTTGGCATACATGAGAATTTCCCTCCAATACCGACGGCTTACTTGAACACTCATTGTTATTAATGGCAAACCTTTGAAGTGGCTGTTTACATGTAGATGGACCGTTTTAATAATAAATTACATGTCATAATTTACCTTTTTTAAAGTTCTACATTAGTGGCTATAGTTTTCTCATATGTTAGAGACATTATAAATTTGAATAACTTAATTGAAATGAGTAAAGGTGTTAGGTAGTATAAATGAAAAAAGGTATAATATAGTATTGTTTTTTTTTTTTTTTTCTAAAAATCCTTCGAAAATCTATTTTTGAATTATTATACTTGCAGTTTGGCCAAACGGGTCACTGTGCAACCTCAGACAGAAAGTTCATGTGCAACTTCCCATTCCAGGCCTTTTGAGAGCTGTCAGTAGCGTTTGCAGTAGGTTTATATAATGATATGGTAGCGTGCGTGTATGTGTAGGTAAGATATCCACAACCATATTATATGGTTTGTCACTCTCGTAGAGTGTCAATGACTCTACCACCTGGCTCCGATCGTCTTACATAAGTTGAGGGATGAGAGTCTACTATAGGCGTGTGTATCGAACGTGTTTGGAGAACCATCAGCTTAGTTGGCTAAATGTATTCAGTATTGTTAAAACAGATGTACCATTTCTTGTTGGTAAGTAAAGGTTTGGTTAGGTTAAGTTAGGTTAGGTTCAGTTGGGTTGGGTTGGTCTACGCTGGGTTGGGTTAGGTTAGTTTGGGTTGGGTTCTGTTAATTAAGTTAGGTTAGGTTAAGTTGGGTTCGGTTAGGTTGGGTTAGGTTAGGGTAAGTTGGTTTGGGTTATGTTAGGTTAGGTTGTGTTAAGTTAGTTTAGGTAGGGTTGGGTAGGGTTAGTTTGAGTTGGGTTCGGTTAGGTTGGGTTAGGTTAGGGTAAGTTGGTTTGGGTTATGTTAGGTTAGGTTGCGTTAAGTTAGTTTAGGTTGGGTTGGGTTAGTTTGAGTTGGGTTGTGCTAAGTTATATTAGGTTAGGTTAAGTTAGACATCTTCGTTATACTTGTCATTTTCAAAAAGATCTTTTTACACGAAAATAACAACTTTGGAAAATATATGCTTTTCAAAATTCCAATACATATTTTATAATTGGTTTTTCATTGCAATCAAATAAAAATGTGTGTTTTTTAATCTTCTGGAGTGTCTATTTTCTAAAATTATATTCGTTGTATTTTTTTATCATTATAACTTTTATTGATTTCCTTAAATGTTGTATGGTTTATTCCTGGAGTTTTGTTACTGATAAATATAATTACACAGAAACAGTGCCTGCAATTAATAAAGCAGCAATTTGAATGGTGTATCTGGATTGCGTCAAATGAACTGAAGGCACCTCCAAACAAACGTACCTACTATTGATTATATCTGTTATTGAATTACAGTGGTGTATCTAACCGAATCTAAGGCCTTTGACAACATTTTTTATGTTTAGCTTTGACCTAAACTATTGATATATTGGAATCAAACATATTTTTCAAATCAAAGTAGGCTTTATGACTACTTCAATTACACAGTATTCATCATGAGTGTGTTTTTACTGATACTTATGCCCTTCTTTTATCGTTCTAAAAATATACATTTATCTATATCGGCTCTTATAATTTTAGAAGATAAATATTTTCCTTTCAGTAATTTCGTGATTTGCATCTCTTTAACATTTTTAATTATATATTATTATTTTTACAGTATTCACTTGAGGTTGGTCCACTTATTTTTTTTTTTTTTTACAACTAATAATTTTATTATTGTATTGACGATATGTGTTATAAAGATTGTGCTTAATAATTTTGCCATAATTGACGGTATAAATTTTCCCTTACTTACTTATTTACTACGGAGAGAAGTATTTCAAAATATTTAAATCTAACTATGAGAAAAATGTATAAGAAAAATAGCTGGAATTCTGATATTTCAAATAAGTGTCTTGTTCGAAAATAGCTTACAATATGGAAAATGTTGAATATTTATTAGTTTCTTCCACCCGAGAATGCCACGCGCTCCTTAACTCACGTTCTTTCTGTTTTTCAGTTTTCCTCTGGGTAATGCTTTCTTTGTTCACTTTTGAAAATGAGATTAGAGCATTCTTTTAAACATTTTATAATAATGCTCTTCAACAATAAAAACAATAAGGTTTTAGGCAACTTGTATTGTTACAATTCACTTCAGCATACAAACCTAATGGTATCGTGTTATTTTTATGGTCAAAAACACCGTACGTCAGTGGTGTTCTCGTTTGATGCTTATTGTTTGCTGTTTCCGAAATGTTGCAACTTAATTAACTTACAGTGTTGTGGAGATTATAGGAGATAGGTTCTGTGATCATTCCTCTTAATGTCGACACGATATCCACTCAATGGTTGCCATCGACGTGGACACTACTTGACAAGTTTCAGGTGTTCTACAGGTAAGATAACTGAGTGTCAGGATTGTCAAATAGCTGAAAATCAGACCAATACTACGTGGTTCGGATTCTACGTAAAGATGTAAGTCCCTTGGTTGCCCTGACTATTGGGCTATAATAAATGGCTCTTTCTAAGTAACAGTCGACCTTAGTTAGTACCAATGACTACTCTTGTGCATCTTCACTCGTCAAACTCACTCGCCCCTCATACTGACTCATATTTCTACGATTGGCGTCTTGATAGTAAATAATGAAGGATAATAATGGATATTAGATTTATTTTTACAGTGTATTTTGTTTTGTTTGCTATGTTTATTGTATTTACTAATTTTAAGGTTCTTACTCTTTTAAATAAGAATGTTTCTTTGAAAGTTAGTCCTTTCTTGTGGCGTAGACCGAGCTCCTCCAGGAACATAAGGCGCCTCACTGGAACGTAGCTCCAAATAAGCAAAGTTAATTGAGAATAAAAATACGAACAAAGAACCCATAAACTCTCTGATGTTATTCAATGTTACTATTACCATTGGTTTTATACACAAATACATTTCCCATCCAATGTTAAATTCTGAGGCTCAACAAAATTGCAGGTACAAATATTCCTACGGATAGAATATCTATTGTAGGTGTATATAGTCAAGGCTATTACTGAATATGAAACTGTCGGATAATATAATTTACATAATATCAACAACAGCTGATTTTGAGGAAATGGCATCAGGTCAAATAAATATAAAATAAAGTCCTCAGAATAATTCATAATGGTAGCGTCCTAAGGCAAACTTTGAATATTCTGAAGAGTTCCATTTAAAATAGTGCTTTAGTTTTCTTTTCGATGCAAAAATTAAGAATTGCAGACTATAAGCTGTGCTTTTAAATAAGGTCGTCTTGGATCCTATGATATTTTTAGGGCGACGTTTTTAAGCATCCTATAACCGTAAATTTAAGGACAATTTGAATTATTGTAAACAATGAACGGACAATACTATTGTTTAATTTGTATGTACTGTATGATTATTAAAGTACCTCTTATATACAGGGTGTTACAAAAAGGTAGGGCTAGCTATGTATTTTCAGACTCTATGTGTATTTCTAACCTAAAAATGACAAAATAAAATGTTTGTCTATTTCCGCTTTGTTTGGCAGTTTGACGCCATTTTATTTTTTTTTCATGAAACAATTTATATATTTGTTGTTATCTTTACGATTGTTACAAAAATCAGTAAATAGGTTCAAATTACAAGGTAGTAATAGATACAACAATATTTTCAAATTATTTTCAAAATTACGGTCATTTTCTTTGTATGGAAACAAATATCTAAAAAAATCACTGGTTTTATAAACATTTTGTAAGATATAAAACCATTTTTAAATAACTCTACATTTCCAATGATACCTCATTTTGTAAAAATCGGTTAAGTAATAACAATTTTATGAACTAACATTAACTCACATGCAAACTAAATGGCTACTAATTTGACAGTATTTGAACTGCATGTGAATTAAGGTTAGTTCATACAATTGTTATTTCTTAACCGATATTTATAAATGAGCTATCATTGGAAAGGTAAAATTAATTAAAAACTGTTTTTTGCCTAACACAATTTTTATAAAACCGGTGGTTTTTTAAGATATTTGTTAAAATAAAAAAACATTGCCGTAATTTTTAAAATAATCAAGATAAATTTTGAAAATATTCAAGATAATTTGAAAATATTTTTTACCAAATACAACTTTTTAACATGAACCCATTTATCGAGATTGTAACAATCGGAAAGTTAACAACAAAGATATAAATTGTTTTATCAATAAAACAAAATGGTGTCTATCTGCTAAACAAAATGGAAATTTAAAAAATACTATCTTTACTTTTAGCTTAGAACTACACATATAATCTGAAAATTCATAGGCAGCCCCACCTTTTTATATAACCCTGTATAAACACTACTTATTTTAATTTATTTATTTCTTTGTTTATGTCTTCATTTACATATTTTGTTGATTATTTTAAGATTTTTAAATGGTTTTGTGTTTTATATTTCCATCTACCTAAAGAGTGAAAAATATATCACTATATTGTTTTTTTCATATTTGTGTAGATAAGAAAATACATACTTTTTTCTTATATAGTTTTTTTTTAATACGCAAATATTTTATGAAGACCTTCCAAAATAGACCATATTCACTTACTGTACAAAACCGTCCAAAACCATTAATATTCCCACAATGAACAGAAATGTCATAAAATGTCTTTAGCAGTAATGAGGTTTCCGAGAGAAAATAGCATCACAATGTATTTTCAACTGTAATCATTTTTCTATTAACAAATAATTGCTTTCGTTCCACATTCAAATAAAGTTAAATAATATAAACAAAATTTTATTTTTATTCATGTCATCTACACTCGTGTTTTAAATGTTTATTTTTATCCTACCTCCTAAAATAGGTGTAATCCATTAGCAAGGGCTGTCTGTTTTAATCTATCAGTTTCTAATTCATTACTTTATTGTAAAAAACATTATTGAGTCTACAGCAATATTATTTGATCAGATTTTGTATTTAGCAAATAATTTTATCAATTTCGTTTTTAGTATATTTTATTAACCCGCACATGCCATTTACGATAAAGGGTTGACTGAGTTGCGATTTGATTATGGACAAACTAGATCCTCTTGTTGTCCGTAGCAAGTACATAAGGGGAGGGGGTGTTGGAGATCGTATCTATGAACAGTAATGTGTTGTGCATGTCATGATACAATAGTGTCAATATTAAGAGATTACTATCTAAAAAACATTAAATTTAATACTTTTATGGTCCAAAGAGTCCGAAATACTAACGTGATCCCACAGTGGTTAGCTCGGTTGGAAATTCGAACTTTGGAACTTGTACTCCACAGTCCGAGCATTAACCACTGAGGCACCACTGTCACTTGACTGCTACTTTCACTTCTGGCTGAAGACACACTTCCACTGGACTGACACCTAATGACTCGCTGGCTAATGGTTACCTTTAAATAAGACATCGGTGCAAGTCTAGAAGGTTCTGAACATATGGTGTAGGTTGTTCTGGAAGCGGAGTCTAAGTCCTTTTGGATGTCATTTCGGGAATGTTCTGGCTCCACCTACAGGTAAATTAACTTCCATTTTATCACATTCTGGAAGGAACCGGAATAGTCCAGAGACAGGAAGCCCCCACGTAGGGAGGGTCCATAATCCAGTGGGTGGCGCTCAGGAATTTCCATAATCCGTGAAAATAACATTTAAAATATTTTATGCTCACCTATTTTTATTTCAGTATTTTATTTATATTTTTAATTAATTATATAAATTCGTATAGATAAAATACGTAGCTGAGAAACCAACACTTTTGCCAAGGCTCATATTTTACGATGGACATAATTTTTTAACAGACGTATTTTATGAGGCACAGATAATTACTTGTCATTTAAGTGGCGATGAAACTCGGTGGTTTATATCGAATGGATCTGACTTCCAAATCGAATGAAATAAAATCACCAGTTCTGCTGATCAGGTTATAAGGGATCAGATTTCATATATTAAATTGAATTTTAAATATTATCTATACCTATAAAAGGCAAATACCACTGACTCTTTCACTCATCGCTGTAACTAAAAAAGTACTAAGCCTACGAAGGTGAAATTTTGTAGTCTTACGTTGTAGATGTGCAGTAAGAAGGGATTTTGAAAAATTCTTAGTAAATCGAAGATGGCAGCCTTTTTAGTGCCAACAATTTTAAATGCCAAGCGTTTCTCTAATTATAGTGAAGCAGCTAAATGAACCTACAGCAAAACTAACACCATTTTCTGTACCTGATTTGGGACGATCTACAGCTTTGGCCCTATGATTTTTTTGCTCTACCTCACCTCCTTCATCGTTAGGTTGAGCTAAATTTTTAATCTGTGCGTGTAAATCAAATTGGTTAATTTACGCCCTCTAAGAGTAGGCTTACAGATTTTTCTAGACTGTGAAACTTTGTTATCTAGGAGAGCAAACTGTTTTCAATCGGAAAATTAACAATTTAGTTTTAAAGCATGCATAGCCAGATCATAGGACATGGCTAAACATGGCCTGAAACACAATATTTTATTGATTCAGAGTCAAATTTAGTACTTTGTGCCCTCTAAAAGTTGCAGACTTCTCTAGACTTTGTAACTTTAAACTGATTTTAATCGGAAAATTTACAATCTAATTTGACCAAATGCATAGCCAGTTCAGAGGAAATAGTTAAATATGGCGAGAGGCCCGATATTTCACTGATTCAGAGTCAGCTAGAGTAATTTCTGGCCTCTAAAAGTAGACTTACAGATTTGTCTAGATTTTGGAACTGATTTCAATCGGAAAATTCTAAATTTCATTTTATCAAATGTATAGCCAGTTCATCGGATCTGGCTAAACATGGCGAGAACCCCAACATTTCATTGATTTAGAGTCAATTGCCATACTTTACAGCTTCTAAAAGTAGACTTTAAGATTTTTTTAGACAATCAAAGTTTGTAAACTACAAGAAAAGTCTGATTACAATATGTTGGTCTGATTACAAAGTATGATTACAATACAGTCTGATTACAATATGTTGGTCTGATTACAATACAGTCTGATTACAATGTCTGATACAATATTAGCAAGATAACAATATTAATTTTGATTGTATAATCAAACTCATTATTATGACCTGCGAAGCGGGCAGGTACAGCTAGTTTAAATATGTTGGGTTTATATATGTTATTTTATACATGTTTTCGAGTAAAATATAAATAAACGACAACTATTCGAAAACAATAATACATATAAACCTCTCATCTGGGAGTTGTAAATGTGTGAAGCGTTAGGGAATAATTTTCCCCTAAACCTGTGGGAAATCATTTTCCTTGTATTGTTGTTTCTGGTGATTGATTGATTCGTTTTTTATTTCCACATTTTGATCAGCGTTAATGTTTTATACATCTTGCCAGTCGTGCCTTTTTTTAGCTTAATAGTTATTGTTTATCATTGTTTTTTATTAAACACAGTAGTTATATTTTTTTAGTATTACTAACACAATTCATTAGTAAAATTTTCACTATCTTTTATTTATTTATTTATTTTATTTTATTTATTTATTTATTTATTTGCTAAAATAGAAAGTATTTGTATCAATAGAAATCATTTGGTTTAATTGACGTATAAGTTAGACATATACTTAGGTCTCAAAAGTGAATCCTTCTGGTCTGAGCGTGGTTCACCGAATCATTCACACTACTTGTCCATTTTGTACTTGTATTGTAATATATTTGTACATTTTGCGCTTATATTGTAATAAATTTGTGTTGTGACGTTTACTCGTACTGTATAAGTACCGACACGTATTGTGCTAATTAAAAAACTATAAAGTGTGTAAAGGTCTATTATGAAAATTCAACAAAAATATTATAAAATTCTCATAAAAAATAGGGGGAAATGGCTAAGTAAGAAACGTTAACAACCTCTGGACCTGTACAAATAACACAATCAGACTTTATGTCGGCTCACAGGTTGACAAAGGCTCACAACACGAGAACAAGGCTCCTCTTCACAATGGGGGTGAACCCACTCAACCCCCACACAATGGGTATCACCCTACATGTAATGCTTACCTTTCTGGGTTGTCGAACTCAGCCGTACAAACTGTCTTTGTCTACCAGATTAGAACTTGAGACATCCATCTGAGGAATGTTAAACTGCAAACTACTGGAATTGTCAGACAGAGGAAAATCGAATTTTCCAATTCAAAACAAGATCGATGGTATCGATAGATTAGGTTGTACAGTAACCAGTAGGGTAACAATAATCGAGTACAGGGACTGATTATTGTTTAAGGCGTACTTCAGCCTGAGCAGTTGTAACTAAGTAACGGTTATAACTAATCAATTATATCATACATATATTTAAAGTTAGGTAAGTGCTAACTAGCAGGCAAAGTACAAAGGGCTATAACTAGTTGTCAAAGTACTGCTTTCGATGGATTGAGTTGTGAGTACTTAACTTTCATACATATTATTACTTTATTTGACTACCATTATACTGTTATTTGTATAGCCCCAGAGGATTTATAGTTATAACTATAAATCAATACCACTGTACGTGTATGGGTGGATGGGTGTGTCTATACCACTGTACGTGTGTTGGCGGGTGGGTGGGTCAATACAACTGTACGTGTATGGGCGGTTGGGTGGGTCAATACAACTGTATGTGTATGGCTGGGTGGGTGGGTCAATACAACTGTATGTGTATGGGTGGGTGGGTGGTATTTACAAAATATCACCGTATGTGTGTGAGTGGGTGGGTGGGTCAATACCACCGTACGTGTATGGGTAGGTGGGTGGGTCAATACCACCGTAAGTGTATTTTTAGTATGTAGATTTATAGTTATAGTCCCAGAGGATTAAAAAAAACCTCAGTTTCGCTCAAGATGAAGGATCTATAATATCTCGTTGAGGGTGTCCAGGCTACGTACAACTTTATTGCTTTCAAATGTACATATATATCGAAACAGGGTTGAGAATGAATAATTAGTTTTTTAATTAGCATGAAACGTGTTAGTACACATACAGTACAAGTAAACGTAACAAATGTATTACCATATAAGCACAAAATGCACAAATATATTACAATACAAGTACAAAGTGCACAAATATTATGGTGATCGATTTCGGTAAACCACGCTTACCTTCCTCAGACCAGAGGGATTCACAAAAGAATGAATAATTCACGACATTAAATACTCGTTGCCAACTTAAAAAATGTGGAAAGTTTTCTGTATAACTAGTTTTATACATGAGTAGAGCCCTTGACTACATTGCGTACGTACGAACTCGGCGATATTAAATCTTTGATTAGCCAGGAGTCAGAACCACTGGCTTATATTTTTAAAGGACCAAGGTAAGAGTTCTTTCATGTATAAGAGTCAGTATCACTTATCATTAATATAGTAGCAATATACAGTATTTGAAACCCACATCTTCGCCAGAAAGAAAATTGGAATTTCGTTACAAATAAACACGTTTTCTTCAAGCCTTTTATGTTGCAGTAGTATAGGATCCCTTCCGCAACGTAACTTGAGTACCAATCAAATTGATGTGGTATTTAGATCCATTACTAACAAGGATACGTTACACGGAACTGGAAAAGACGGTAGGTATCAAGAAAGTGCTGCGCAGTAGACTGTGACGTCATATGGGCGAAATCAGCTGGTTTGATTATTTTATTAAATACTGGTAACTAAATCTACCAATCACATTGAAGCATTAAGCTAAATAGTAAGCAAGTTATTTACCACTGATCAGCTGGAATTGTAACAAAGAGAATTATAACATGTTTTTTTTTTTTATTATTGTTTCCGTTTAACCTGTGTGACGTCATGATAACTGTCGTCTTCTTTTCTAGGCACTGTGATACGTTGCTACTCCCCTAAGACTAGTGTGTGATTGTGTGTTTTGTTATATTCTCTTACACTGATACTTTACGGACTAATGAGCTAAAATTGTCCATGTTTTATCTGATTTTGTTTCGTTTTGTTATCCATTTCTCTGAATGTATTGTTTTAGTTTTTAATCACATTGTGATTCCTTTTTTTAATTTTATTCTGTATAGTATTTAGTGGAGATAAGCTGAATTAAGATACAGTTCTGCTTCGATGAGTCCATTTTTGTTTTTTGGGAGGATTGTTTGACAAGAGCAGAGGTACAGAGGTTAAACTGTTGGTCACAACGGGATTTGAACCCGGACCAACTGAGTGGTTATCCACCTTCTTAGCCTCTTAGCTACGGTCATTCCTTTAATTTTGGACGATGTAATATTTAAAATAAATTTTACTAAAAAATTTACTCTTGCTATATTGTAAACCATTTAATGTTGTTAACACTTACCTTCTGGGACGTCTGTGAGTTCACAGTGTGCTGTTACTGAGCGTACATTCTGTACTGTAAGCCGCTGACTCTATGAACTCGTGTTAAATCTTAGTTTATACTATTTTACTTTCTCCCATATGCATTGGCATAGAGAATGTATTGTGATCATAAAAAATAATGTTTGTACAAGTTGACCTAAAATTCCATTTTAGGGTCCTCTGAAACAAAAAAACATGGTTTTTGAAAAAATATTTTGGTGTCAGTCGGTATGTGCAGCTTGCTGGAGACCAAACGAATGGATCAATTTTTATAAAATTTGGAATGTAGGTGTATTTAGCCAATATATCCGGACTATTTTTCACTATTTTGAAATTTTAGATTTTTTATTTTTATGGCCAAAAAATACAACAAATATTTTTCTCGAAAACGGATCTAACGATTTTGATTATATTTTCAGAAAATATGTGAATTTTAGTTTAAAATATTGTATTAAAAACCGAATGTCTCTAACCTGATTAGTTTTTTAGTTATGACAACAAAACATATTTGGGAATCAAACTGGTAATTTTAAAAGATTTTTTAGTGTTTGATATGAGGAAAGGTTTTTGCCAATCCATTACAAACATAAGTGTTTACTAATCTTAAAACCTTGACCACTTTAATTATTTCACTTGGGAGCTCTGATACACACAGTTACTACCCTCGCCACGTGTTTAGTGCACTATTCAGTATGCAGTGAGTTCTAAAAGCCATAAAATACACCCAAAGCCTCACGTAACACTGTTAGTACAGTCAGTGACAATAAAACAAGGCCTTTCCCCCTGAATGCGAATCACGCCCTCCGTACTCACATTTTACTGCTGTGCCGCTCTGAATCCCAACTACTACAATCTTGGATACAACTCACTTGGGACAATCCAACTTAAATATTATTGTACCCAACTTATTTTACAGTACAGAAAAACAGTGTCAGCATGAAGTAATTTTACACTTCCATGTGTGAAAAATTAAATTACTAAGGGTATTAACTAAAATAAGAATAATTTATTTTCTCCTTCTTATAAAGATTACACAAAAGAAATAATCATAAATAAAACTGTCCTTTTCTAGCAAATTAAAAGAAACTAGAAAATTAAAAAAAACTTTTTTACAAAAGTAAATTTTGCTTATTATAAAAATTTCTTTTCAACCCAGGTCTGACTGCTTAAACTAAAAAAAGTTTTAAACTAAAAATGTAAAGACAAAAGAGAAATAAAACGCTTACATTTAATATACATGATTAGCAACTAACCTAAAAAAAGTTAATATATAAAAAAGGAGAAAATTTGAGGCCTCAAAGGCAAATGCCTGATTTTAGACTCCATTTTTAACATAAGATTTAAACTAAATTAAAAACCAGATTCAACTGTGAAGATACCCAATTCAACCAACATTGTCTTCAAAATAATATTACACCTAATTATGTTCAAATCAATATAAAAAATAAATCCAAAGCAGCACAAATTACAAAAGCAAAAGCTGAAAAGGTTTGATTAAAAGAAGAGGTTCACCAATTATACGTAAAAAAATGTAAGTTTAATGAAAAATTATTAAAACTACACTGCAAACTATTTGAATTTTTACACTTTATTGAAATTGAAACTCTAATGACACAAATCAATGATTGGGTAAATTTAGAAATCAAAAAGAAGAAATTAATTCATACCAACAAACTTCTTAAACTATCAAAACAAAACCAATCTAAAATACATCAATTTTCTAATCACAAATTCTATCCTAGATTAATTAACAAAACACAAATCAAATTTGATCAAGCTGAAATTAACATTTTAGAAAAAGGTTTCAATTTTTGTATTCAAGATAACAACAATGCAAAACTTCTCATTAAAACTGAAAGTTCAATTGAAAGTCTTCCTTTAGAAATTCAAAACAATACAAGAATTCTTACACATGAAAAAATCATCAATTATAATAATAAACCAACATACAATAAATATAACCATGAGAAAAGAACCATTCTCAATATATCAGAAAAGTTAAAAGAAGATAATGCAACAGTCGTCAAATCAGATAAAGGTAATACTATAGTAATTGTTAATGAAGACGAACACCATATGAAAATTATAGATTTCATCACCAACAACAATATAAAAGAATTACATTAAGATTCTACAGAAACATACCACAGCAAAATAAATCTGCTATCAACAAATCTTAGATTTTAACTCCTGGCAAAAAATTATTTTATAGAACAATAAAACGAAACGCTCCCAAACTTTACGTCAACCCAAAATCCACAAAGAGCAAGAACCAATCAGACCAATTGTCAATGCAATGAACTCTCCTGCTCACAAACTTTCAAAACCCCTCAACAATATAATTAAAAATGAAATAGCACTTGAAAATCTCCCTTAAAAACACAACAGACTTAATTGACAAAATTAAAAATACGAATTGCCCTGATAATCATATCCTAATTTCATTTGACATTAAAGATTTATACACAAATATCCCTGCAGAATAAAGTTTAACCATTCGTGAAGAAAACTTAACATAACAAAATCAATTAGACAGCAAGAAAATTCAAGAAATCATCAAATTAACAAAAATTACTCTTAAACTAAATTACTTTCAATATAACGATAAAATTTATTCCCAAGATAAAGGATTGGCCATGGGATCACCACTTTCAAGCATCATAGCAGACATTTTCTTAAATTATATTGAAAATAAATACATTCTCAACCCTGAAATAAACCCTTACGCCAAGAAAATTATATATTATCATAGATATGCTGATGACATTCTATGTCTATTCAACGGAAACCAAAGACAAATAGATCTATTAGAAATCTTTCTGAACAAAATTCACCCCAACTTAAAATTTACAACTGAAATAGAAAAATCTAACAGCATAAACTTTCTTGATCTTACTATAACTAAAAAAGATAACAAACACCAATTCAAAATTTATCGTAAACCAACATCAACAAATCAAATAATTCACAATACATCCAACTTCACACAAATTAGCAGCCTTCCACAGTATGATTCATAGACTACTGAATACACCTCTTACAGAAGAAGATTACCAAGAAGAAATCAACATTATCAAACAAATTGCTGTCGATAATGGTATCAGCCAAATTTAATATGTAAATTAATTAATAAACACAACAAAAAAACTCTTAATTCTAAAACTAAAAAAAAAAACTACATTCAAATGACCTATCATGGAGATATTAACAAATCTTTACATAACGTATTCTCCAAACAAGGATATTAAATTACATATAGAACAAAGAGCATCATCAAAAATATACTTCAACATAACTACTCTACTAAAAATAATGAAAAAAATACAATAATTCTGGAATTTAAAAAATTAAATGTTCAACTTGTCCTAAATATTACATTGGCCAAACAGGAAGAAGTTTTAGTAAAAGATTCAAGGAACACATACCAAAAAACAAACATCAAAATTTATCAACATTTGCTGAACATTTAATTCAAGAAAACCATAATATTTCATCAATTGAAGAAAATGTTGACATATCCATTCTGCACCTAAAAGTAAAAAAACAGATGCTATTGAAAAATTTTACATATATAAAAACACAAAAGAAAACCCATCATTATTACTCAATGATCAAATAAAATTTCACTCAAATATTTTACGAGTGAATACTAGTAGTGTTGTTGTCTTTGGAACTACTTCGAACTCCGTTGACTATCAAAAGACTGGTTGTCGTCTGACCGTCCAACCCCAAAACCACTGTGTGATTTGAATAGTCTGTGATTTGTCACTCTCTCTTCTCCATTTAGTGCATGAGTAGATGACGTCCGTCTTTTGGAGTTGAACTTATTTCACTTGAAAATACTTCTCACTTACGTTTTGTAACATAAGTATTATAAATTGTAACATGTATTATAGGATAAGTGGTACTAGTACCCAGTGAGTTTAGATTTCTTCCAACTTGTTATAGTTTATTTTTGAAAAATTAAATTAGAGCAATTTTTATATGTATTTTTTTTTAAATTAAGGAACATAATTAAAATCTGATCTTAATCTCTTAATCTTGATCTGAGGTACTAGACAATAATTTCCTCTTTCAAAAAAGTTTAAGTTTAAAATCATATATTCGTAATATTTTTCAAAATATTGTAATATTTTTCAATTAACATTGGCCTTATTAAGAATAAAATCAAATATGGCAGCAGATATTGCAGACTCCCAATATAACACTGAAAGTTAAGGTATGTACCATTTATTTGAAAAAAGGATTAACGGTGGCGAAAAGATAAATTTTTTTACATTTTTGTCGTTATTGCCTGATTTTTATCTTCAGCCGGTATTTTCTAGATTATAACATTTTGTACTCTTGTATATTCAGATTTCTTTAATAAGTAAGATCTTCAATCAGGAAGAAAATTAATTCAATCAGGCATATATCACTACAGGCATTGATTATATAGCTATCAAATAGGCATCAATTATGTAACTATCAATCAGGAATCAGTTATGTAGCTATCAGCATATTGCCATCAGTATTCAGCAATATTGAATAGTTTATTGTTTACCAAAGCAACTAATAATACGTGAAAATTAATATGTTTGTATTTCATAGAACAATATTAAAACTAAAACTGCTCACTCGTTTCATGCTGTTGTTAAATGACCATTAATTAGTAACATTTCATTCTTTTTCCTTATGCTCTGCACGTTTTTATTTCGAAATCGTCATTATATCTATGTAACTAAACATTTAATGGCGTTCTTTACTGAACAACCTAATCCTTATCTCAAGGTAAATTTTTCTATATTATTTTTATTTTTAAACCCCAGTAATTAATTATACATACAATTGAGCATATTTTTTTGTTAACTGTCTTTGAACTAGAAAAAATTTCTATTATCTAACTTATCTTAAAATAGCATACATTATTAGGAATATACTCACTTTTTTGTAAAATAGTAAAAGCACCTAGTTATAATGAAAATGTGGATTGTAAAATTTGTAATAAAAAGGGAGGTCTAATTGTAATTTTGTTGTTTTTTTTTTATAGTAATTCAAAGTACCTTTTAGTATTCATTAGAAGTAGGTATACAAGTCGTTTTCTAAATGAATTGATTGGGGACATGTTATTTCACAACATTTCAGAGTATATCTGGAAAATCTTTAATCTTTACTTGGCCTGTCATTAGCACATGATACTCATTCCCAAAGCCATTGTCGATGCATGTTAGGGAACTTTATTTGGAACTTTTCTAAAGAGATAAGATTTCTGTCACCTGAAATATTTCCACAGTCCTCAGGATCTATCATTGTTCCAACTGATGAAAGAAGGCATGGTATTGAAATCAAAGCACCTATTTAGGTTGGTGTAACATTTAGAGTTGAAAGTAATGCATCTGAATTTACAATTGTTTTCATATTTTCAGCATTAATAAATACTCAGAAGTTACGTCAAAATCCAAATAAACGTATAATTTTTCTACTGAAAAAAGACCAAAGCCATTGTGGAGTCTGTAAAAACATACAGACAATATTTCATTGTTTTGGGCTGTCAGGCTTATAACTGAGCAAAGTTTGTTGGATTTGCTATCAGGCTGGAAGAGTCAAAAGGAAGAATCAACATAGGCATTTGACTTTTATACCGTAAGTTTCACATCATCGTTATCCAAGTACAAAAGATAAAGGTTTGTTCATGAAATTGGAGAGCCAGCGCTTGAGTTAGAGATAGCGCAGGTTCCATTTCAGGCCGTAATTGTTATTTTTGATTAGTAATATTCACCTTTTACTGTACTGGTGCTGGACTGTCTGATCATTTCCCGCACTGATTCATAGTCAAAGAGGAATGGGGAGAGTAAGGTTATAACAAAAAGATCAGCCTGTCATCTTGAGGCATTATGCCAAGACTAAGTGCTTCAAGGCAAACCTCGTCTTTAGGCAATACTTATCACACGTTACCACACTTGAGGGCTGGAGTTGTGATATTTGATTGTTGGATAAAAACTGTCACATTCCTTGATAGATGTATGACCAAGTTTTGTCAAGTAAATGCTGAACTGAAACCCCGGCTCTGCTGCTAAAAATAGATTTCATTAAAATTACATCACCATATGAAAAGTTAAAATTGGCTCACAAGGTTTTTCACTTAGTTTCAGTAAAAAATAAATAAATAACCCTATGATCATTGAGGAATACTTATAGTATTTATTTGTCATTGACTAATAACTAATGACACTTTCATAGGAATAGTTGGCCTCAGTTTATACCAATGACTACATTCACTCATAGACACTGAACAAATACATTCAAAACCTTTATTCACACGTATCTTGATGATCAAAGAATAAATAAATAGTAACATTCATTTAAATTTCGCACTTAAATCCATCGCCATCAACAAATACTAAAAAGCTTCATAATTTAGTTAACACTTTTCTTGGTTTTATTTTATTCATTCAAAATGTTGAACATCTACATTGATGTCACAATACTAAGACCATTACCTGACTAAGGTTGAATAGCTTCAATTGACAATAACGGTCAAGTTGAATATATAACCGATATAATCAATTTACTTGATAATATTCAAAGTATGACCATGGGTGATAATCCTGGATATTTTGCATACTGTTAAATAGGCACGAAATAACGCTGTTTAAATATGTAGAGAAGACTTTAGTGGCCAAAAACAGTTCATTTAGATACATAGAATGAAAGTAATGCACTGCTTGATTTTAAGACATTAGGTGGAATACCATATAGGCCCGCTCCCTTAGAAGAATCAACTGCATAGCATTTTTTTTCTATTCATGAGTGTCTATAGGCCTATTATAGATACATTAAAGAGGGACTGTATACTTTTGGTACTGAGGAGGTTCGACTCAAAGAACGAATCGAAGAAGTTGCAAATTTGAAGTAGCTGATCCAAGATCAGGTCATATTATTATACATATTCAGAGTATAGTCTTGTGTTGTTGAACAAAGCCCCCAATTTTTTTCATTGGTTCATCGACACTGTTGAAGTAATTTTTAAAGCGTATTGAAGTAAGAATTTAACGATCCACTCTTAGCCCTTAGCCGCTTTAAATATTTAAAATATATAAGGATTTAGTGTGTTTTTTTTTTTTTTTTTTTTAATTTTTTCTTCTTAATGACGAGTTCAATTAGTTCTACTAAAAACAACAAATTTCCTCGAGTCCACTCTTCTCAAGTGACAATTCTTTTCAATAGTCTAGTAAATGTATTTTTACCCGCATGTTACATTACAATCTAATCGCTACGCACATGTACAGCGAGACACAGCACCCCCGTCCACAGATCACGCTTCAGCGACTTCCTGCAATTAAACCCCTTCCATCCCAAACCGTTGGGGAAAGAGGTTGTGTGTGTGTGTGTGTGTGTGTGTGTGTGTGTGTGAGAGAGAGAGAGAGAGAGAGAGAGAGAGAGAGAGAGAGAGAGAGAGAGAGAGAGAGAGAGAGAGAGAGAGAGAGAGAGAGAGAGAGAGAGAGAGAGAGAGAGAGAGAGAGAGAGAGAGAGAGAGAGAGAGAGAGAGGGGGGGGGGGGGGGGAGGTACAGCCAGTACTGCACAGTGGAATTCAGTTATCTCTAATGCCAACCAAAACACCTTAAGATTTAAGATGTTTTCGTACCGTCTCAGATCTATTTCTGGAGACAGTGACATTAGAAAGGGCAGTGTCTTTTATTTACAAGGCCATCTTTACTAAAATTAATAAGAAATAACTTGGGAATATCACTTTTACTGAAAGTCACTTTGAGATGACATGATTTTCCTTTGCTGGTTTACGAACAAGAAAGCATATCAAGATAGCGTCCTTGTTTTTAGGGATGAAATGATCCTGTAGTTTCTGACACTGAGATATATCTTCTTAAATTCTTCCATTACATGAGGACGAATTTGCTTAAGACATATTGTAAATCAAGAAATTTCAAGCCCTTTTATTTCTATCATTTACTTTTGTATTCAGGAGTTTCGGCTTAAAAGCGTTTGCCGACTTTTTATCTTCAATATCTTGAGTCAATATTTTGGCCATTTTCTATTATTTATATGTCCCCGCATTTTCAATTTATTTGCTATAGTAATCAAGAGCTAACTTTCATTTAGTATTACCGAACGTGACTAATCAATATTAATACAGACAGTAAAATATTTTTGATAAGTTTTAAAAGTGTAACAACCGCTGTTATCTATTATGGGAGATAAGCGCACACGCTCTTAATTCAAGAACTCGACTTGTAGGAACATAACAGTGTTGTGATGGATGGTTTTCATGTCTAATCGCTTTTCTTATTCGAGAACGGTTAGTTCAGTTGTGTCCGTTTACAGTGACCACTATGCCATGATCAGCTTGGGTAGCAACCGTGACCATGTTAGGTAGCACCTGTGATCAGCTTAGGTAGCAACCGTGATCAGCTGGGTAGCATCCATGATCAGCCTGGGCTTGGTTAGATTAGGATACAATGTTTCTCGATCTTTGTGGCTATATTATTATGTAACGGCTTAGCCGTAAACCCCAGTTCAAATAACAAATATCAAACAACATAATTATTACTTAATACAACTTAACTAATATTAGGACTTATGTCCACAGTATGAACTAAGGATTCTTTTATTCAACAGCCAGCCACAATATTTTATTAATCATTCCTTATAGAACCACATTGAAATTCACCAGTGGTGTTGCAATATTTCTACAGGTCAATAACTGTGCAGTGTAGTTGGAATGGTCGGGTAGCATCGGTACGCAGAAAACACCTAAACAGCTGACACATGTCAGCATTGTTGGTTGTGACATCTGGCGTGAATGGCAACAGGCTTCATTCCTTGGTTAGTTCCAAGTCGTATATATATATATATATATTTAGATAACGTACATTTGCATACGATCTAATTTGTTTGTTTGAAGTTTTTTTCAGAGTCCGCACGAATGTAACAATATCCAAATCACCCTGTTATATATTTCATTCTGCATTTTCCCTCTTCAGATTGTCCACTCTTCTTTAGGTTGTATAAAAAGGAAAAACTTTGTAGCATTTCCATTGGAGTAGAGAAAGAGGTAATTTCATGTGATAAGAGAAGATACTGTGTCGAAAATGGATAACAGTGGGAAATCCAACAATTCTGCCAAAGATTGCTTATGATATTCACCTTCAATGTTGTTACCACTAATCAGGCATTTTTCATTGTTATAGGTACCACTAATTGTGGTTATGTTGTTTATTTTAAATATCTTTGATATTTTCATCAATTCCATTTCTAAATCGGAAACCGCCAGAATTTTTGGTCGTTCCTATTTCCATTTCTTATCTCGTCTCTTTTTCGGTTCGAACAAGAAGATTATTGCTGTTTGTGTTTGTACGATCATTTGTCATCCAATTTAAATTTGTTTAATTGTTTTGGTGATTGTGTTCTTGCCGGCTAATGTTTGGCGATTGCGGAGATTCAGAATTGCTACATACAATCAAAAACATTTACATCTAGTGAAAATGAATAATTATTAAAACTTATGTTTTTGTTGTGACAGATATCTTTCACGGAAAATAGGTAAACACAGTATTCGTACATGTTAAAAATTCTATTAGTACAAATAAGCAAGCAGTAATATAAACACCTAGGCTATAGTAAAAGAAAATTGCATTTAATCATTAGGATTATAGATTTCAGGATTTAAATACCCAACCAATTCCTTGCGTGCTCTTATTACCAACTAGGACTAGAGATCTGGATTCTTATACTATAGTCCTTAATATTGACAAGAAACTGCTAGGTAATTGCATACATCTTAAATCCCTCTTCGTTCAGCTGTCTACTCATTGATGGCTTTGTAACTTGTCAAATTTTCCACCTCAAAAGGTTGGAATAGTGGTAAATGTAGGCCTAATTAGGTTTGTAAAATAAAAGGTAGTCCTACTAGGTGAGATGTAGGAATGGAAAACTTATCTTTCAGGAAGCTCTATGTCTTAAAAATTCTCTCAAATATAATTTTTATCAAGCGAGATTAAAAGATGGGTAAATATGCACTTTCTTGCTACCTCTGAAAATGTGTTGATAAAGTGGTGAAATAAGGGTTTATATCTCTTGAGGAGTTCGATTTCATCCGCAGAAAACTCATTTACCGTAGTGAAAAAAACAAACTTTTAAAAATCGTTATTTCCCGACAACTTTGTTTTTCATTTCTCGTGTTTTTTTTTTTTTATGCTGAATACAAATATATAACTGGTTTTGTAGTAAAATTGTTTTTTCAGCTCGAAAAATATTGGCTGTATTTTCACGAGATATGCTTTTTATTCCTCGGAAATAACATATTTTACCGAAAAAACCAATGTCACAACTTTTAATATTTTTGTCATGTTTCCGTTCATTTAAATGGTATTTTAATCATCTTCTTTTATTTTGATGTATTTTTTGCGCTGAATACAAATTTGAAAACTATTTTGGTCTATTACAAATATTTCTTGAAAAAGAACGGAAAATATAGGCCTACTATCGTGATTAGCGGCCATTACGCGATCATTATATACAACAACTATTAATCCCAAAAACCGAAGTCGCCTATATTCCCGCCGGAGTGACGGCCGGCAGGCCGTCACGGAGGCCAAACGCTCAAATTTAACGCAAATTACGAATTTTTGTTTGAGAAAATAGAAAGTTAGGTTATGTCAGTAAAAAATGCATTTTTCGAGCTGAAAAATAATTTTACTACAAAACAAGTTATATATTTGTGTTCAGCATAAAAAAACACGAGAAATGGAAAAAAATTTCGAAAAATAACGATTTTTAAAAAAGTTTTTGTTTTCATTATTAGATAAAAACTAGTTTTTTGATTTTTCGGTAAAAACGAGTTTTCCGGGGATGAAATCAAACTCCTCAAGAGATATGAACTCATTTTTCATCACTTTTTAACATGAAATTGTATTTTCAGAGGTGGAAAGAAAGTGCATAATTACTGTTAACTTATCCTAATTGTCTATTTTCTCAACAAAAATTCGTAATTTGCATTAAATTCGAGTGTTTGGCCTCCGTGACGGCCTGTGCTGGCCGTCACTTCGGCAGGATTATAGGTGAATTTGTTTATTGTGATTAATAGTTCTTGTATAGAATGATCGTGTAATGGCCGCTAATCGTGATTTGCCACAATGGTAGCTTTTCCGTTTTATCTTGATAAATATTTGTAATAGACCAAAATAGTTTTCAAATTCGTATTTAGGGCAGAAAAACACATCAAAATAAAAAAATATGATTAAAATACCATTTAAATTAATGAAAATACGACAATAATACTACAAGTTGTGACATTGGTTTTTTTTTAATTTTTCGGTAAAATACGTTATTTCCGCGGAATTAAAAGCATATCTCGTGAAAATACAGCCAATTCTAGACCCATTTCAAGCAAAATGTTCCAAATTTGTTTGGTGGCAAGTAACTGCGTAAATACCAAAAGAAGTTAATACAAAACTTACCTATTTAATTGTTTGATGTCGCTTGGCAGAGCTTAATACACTTTTTTACCTCAATAATCAGGCTTTTTTTTTTGTATAGGCTATCGTAAGCTTGTATTCAGAATAATGTTGTTTCAAATGATTTATTCAAACATTAAATTTGTATAAACAATAGGCTAAGTCAGGCAATGTCATACAACACTTAGGCTATACAATTAAATAAATCGTGCAGTAAATAAATTCATACAATCATCGAGCACGATAAACATTGTCTTAACTAATAAAGCAATTCAAAACCTTGCAACTAACTACATCAAGCAAAACAAAACATGCACACATAACTCAGTAAAAGTTTCACTAATAGCCTACAGATACTCATTCAGCAGCCAATCTGTGTGTAACGAATGTTACTTTTTTACTCAATATTCACTATTTTTCTGTTTTTTATGCACATATACCTATTTTTTTTTTTTTTATCACAAAGAGACTAAAAGAGGTTGTGTTAATCAGTAAGGCAAGTAAGTTAACCTAAATAGTTTAAGTACAATAATTAATCTTAGAGTGTAACGGATGTTACACGATTGTGAACCCACTGCATGAAGTAACATTAGCGAAAGGCAATTCTTCTAGAATGTCTTTAAAAATCATCCTTATGACAGCTATGTAGATTAAGTCTCTTTCTCATATTCACTTATAAGAATTGATAAATACTAGAACACAACTTTAAAAAAAAAAATACTAAGCTCTGTAACGGATGTTAGATATTTTTCACCTTGAAGAAATATACTTTAAATTGCAATCCAAACACTAACAATAAATGAGTAGGCCTACAGCAAATGAATATTTATTTCATTGTATTTATGCATTTAAAATATGTTTTACAGTAGATAGCATTAAAAAGTGCTAATAACAAAATAATGCTCTTGCTTCATCAATAGTCATTGCCATAATATACCTCTTCTGTTTTTTGTACCTTTCTTCATTTCTATACAAAAACTTTTACATAATTCTGTTTTCTTGGGGCTTTTCAGCTCACTTCATCTCTCTCATGCCATTGTATTATAATTCTAGTGTCTTCACAAATTTTCTTCCTAGAGTTGTAGTTTTAACAGTAAACAAATCATTGCTCAAATATTTTGTAATCAGTTGACGACTAACTGCTTTTTGTTTCTTAGGACTAAATGGCAGTGCTTTTCTAACTTTAGAGACAGCCTGTGTGAGAGTATTTTTCTTCTTGTATGAGCCTAGCACTTTTTCAAGCACTACTGTCGGAGCAAGTTGTAATGATGTTTTTCCTTGCCTGCCAGGCATTAACTCTGAAACGCACTTCTTCTGTTGCCTTTAACTTTTATTTTATTTTTTCCTATTTTCTTTTATTTCTGTCTTTTTTTATACACTACTTTTTCTTGGAATAGCAACATTTTTCATCCTGTTTTTAAAATTTGGGTTTTTGTCCCACCTCCAAAATTATACTCTCAATATATAGGTGATCCATATCATATCTTAAACAGAGAAAACTCAAATTTTCAATTGCAATACAACGATAAGCAGTGTGTACCTACCTTGTGGAACGCTATGACATTTCCTGCTTGTGCGGGCAGGGGATGGGCAGGAAAACAAGGGATAGAAATAGACCAGCACTTATTTTCTGGCGGGATACCTTGAAGATAAGCTACAAACCCCAGCGGCTGGAAAACAAGCTGCGTTTGGCATAACTCATTATATTTAAAGCTGCCCATTTTTTTGGCTTGTTTTCATGCTACATATCTGCGTGAAAAACGCACATGTGGCCGTAGCCTAAGGTATGTTTTACATATTTGCTTGTATTAATAGTTTTCTAAATTTATAAAATGATATAGATTATGTTCCAGAAACTGCTCCCTATAAGCGGTTTTTATTTTTGCTAGCTAATAAGAATAGCTTATGTCAAATTTTCTGCTTCATTTGTAAATTATAATATAAAGCTTTCTCTGGATCTAGTTCTAATAATGCACTTAAAGACTATGCATCCTTGGACATTAAATTTATGGATTCATTCATTAAACTACATTTTGATTGGAAAAATATTCATTCTCAAGTTGCCTATTCTTATAGTTTACAGTACTTATTATTTTGGATATAGAAGGGGCTCAAGTGAATTTTTTTTCTTATAGTACCGTCAAAAAAATTAAATTCATGCTTACCAAATGTATACAATCAATGTTTTTAAATAACCTAATAAATCTCAAATAACATGATCTTTTGTTTGTCAATTCTTCACACACAAATCAATGAATTGTTATGTACTAAATGGTGTAAAATTAGTTATTTGCCTTTGTGTTTTAGGTGAGGAATTACGAGTATGTCTTCAAGCAAGGTGAAGGTATCTGCAGAATGGAAGAAAAGAGTAAAGTCAGAATATATGCGTATTCGACAAATAAAGCGACATAAAAGAGCTGACGAGGTGAAAGTTGCATGGAATACGAATAATGCAAAGATGGAAGGTAGGCCTGCATGCCAACAGTTTAATTTAAACATTTTTTTTCCAATTTCAGCCGCGTAACGCATTACAATAATTTTGGAAGTTGGTTGTTGGGATCCTGATCATAAATATTTTTTGGATTGTCTGGGGATTTTTTTTCTTATGAATTTTGAAATGTAGGGTTGAATAAACCTGTATGGAAAAATCATAGAGAGACATTTAATGTACAATGAAACCTCATTGACTCAACACCTGATAACTTGACAGTCAGCGGCTGAAGGGGTGCAAATAGATTATGTGCTTTAAATATTATGTGTCAAATACAAGAAGGAACATTGGATCATTTTCATCAATAAGGATTGTCTACAATGGATTTTTTTATTCTTCCAGCAATTCCCTTAAGAAAGTAGCCAGGTGCCCAGTTAAGAAGCACAATCTTCAATGTAAGGAATAAATTAATTATGTAATTCAGGCCTATCGTGCGTTAATGTACCATTAAAAATGACAACTTCTGGGTTAACAAAGTGTCAAGTTAGTGAGGTTTCACTGTATTATTATTTTAGTCTTGTCAAATATTTTGAAAAATGTCCCTTGAAGAGGAAAAAAGGCAAAGAATGTAACTTATTTACAATGTATCAGAATATGTTGTAGTGATTATGAAAAGAAGTCCATGGTGCAACGTGAAAAAATGTCTTGATGACAAAAACAATGGTGCAAAGAAGAAAACGTGGTAGCCCCTACAAATACAGTCTAATATCTTGTTCAGAATGTGAGAAAGGAGATTGTGTGTGCAAGTTTCTATTGTATTACTTCAAAATCAAAATTCTTTATTGTTCGGAACATTTACAAAAATGCATGAACATTGTCAAATAAATTCTAGAAATACATACGTACAAGCCACAAAAAGTCTTAAGATATATTATAAACTATAATATATACAATAATTTGTGCATTAAACATACGAGGTATGTCCAGAAAGTAAGTTCCGTTTGGTAATAAAAATAATTTGTCTACAGATACAGAAAAAATATTTATTGCACTAAAATCTACAACTCTTAAACTACTTTTCTACATAACTGCCGAAATTTTGCAGGCATTTGTCATAGCGTGGCACAAGTTTTTCTATGCCTTCTTCATAGAAGGTTGCCGCCTGTGTCTTCAACCATTTGGAAACATTTTCTTTCAGCTCTTCGTCATCGTTGAAGTGTTGACCGCCAAGGATTGATTGCCTCTTAGTTTCTGGGGTGTCATAAGAAACCCAAGTTTCATCTCCTGTGACTACCTGTGACAGAAAATCTTCACCGCCTTCATCATAACGGTTCAAAAACTGAAGTGCACTACCCATCCGTTGTGTTTTGTGTTGCTCAGTAAGAATTTTCGGTACCCAACGTGAGCAAAGTTTTCGAAATTTCAGTTTTTCAGTAACAATTTCATGAATTAATGATCGTGAGATTTGGGGGAATTCCATAGCGAGAGCACTCATTGTAAACTTACGGTTTTCCTTGATCTTCTCATCAATCGTGTAAACCAGTTCTTCTGTAATCAAAGATGGACTCCCACTTCGTTCTTCATCATGCACTTCATTACGTCCTTCATTAAACTGTCGGACCCATCTTCTCACCATTGAATCACTCATCGCATTTTGTCCGTAAACCTCGCAAATTTGCCAATAAATGTCAATCGGTTTCACTTTCTTAGCATTCAGAAAACGAATCACAGATCTGCGGATCACGGAACTGCGATCGCAGCGCTGCAGCGGATATAAATGGAAACGGAACTTACTTTCTGGACGTACCTTGTATATTACAATATATCTAATTATTGAAACAAATTTTAAAATAATGTATCTAACCTAATTTTAAGGCCCTACTTTATGTTGCAACAAAATGAAAGTAACTAAAGGGCACTCATATTTCTAACTAAAAATACCCATAAACACAAAAATTAAATTAATTGTCATTATACATATTGTATTTCTATACCTAAATATGAATATCACAAGTGTAAATCATAAGGGCATTTCTGAATTAAAAATTCTTTAAGATTAGCTTTGAATGTATCACCCTCCATATTTTTCAATAGTGGAGGTAACTTATTATAAAAAATTGAACCTTGAACATAAGGGCTTTTGCTAGTAACAGCCAATCTTCTAGTAATTCTAAACATATCTGACCTATTTCTATACTCAATTCCACGTTCACCGTGCAGTACAGATTTTACGGGAAATGGTCAACTACTACCTGTACTGTAAATATAAAGTTTTTTGTTATGTGGGTTGCGTCAACTGTCCTCGTGACCCGCGTGAAGGCGCCAAAGTAGATATTACTACTTTCTGCTTTCTGTAGGCTACGTAACAATAAAGATGGTCATATGATGTGTGTTTCAGATATCTGTGATGCTTTTTATCACTATGGATTGGTATTTTAAAAAAAACAGCCTATGATAAAAGTGTAATAGGAAATTTTAAAAACGTGATTAAAATTCATCTAAGTGCTGTAGGTTTACTTTAATATGAAACAATATACGAGTTACAGCATAGACTAACTAAACAATATTGGTTAGTTAGTCTATAGCTACAGTAACTCAAAAATCTAATTAACACGCAAAATACCGAAAAAGTACAATAATATGATTGCATAAGGGTCCTGTAGGTGTCTTTTAATATATGAACGGATTGTCTTGAATAGATTATAGATTTATTACGTGGAAAAATTGGTACAAATAAAATTGATCCGTCGCTTTTCTCGCAGTTATAAGGTTCTGAACGTGGGAAGGAAAGGAAACAATCTGTCCTGTGTTGTCTACTATCGGGGACGTCAACAGTCCTCTATTATAAATAGAATGCCTCGACAGGGCAACAACAATAACAAATGGTTACTGATAAGACAGGCTTGTAAACGTTAGTCCAACTGCCAAACAATTGATCAGTTTGGTGGAGGTAACTTGCCTTTGTGGACGTGCGTTGTATACGTGACTATAGTGAATATAGTGATTTATTAAGTTTTATTTATTTATCACACATAATTGCGTAGTGTAACATTTGTTTATAGTTTTTATTCTTTACACTAAGATTTGATACGTTTATTACGACATATTGATTTTGTGTTATGGCGTCGAGATATGCAGGAAAACCTATTAAAAGTGGCGACCGTAAAACAGTGTTGAATGTTTTTAAATACTTCAAAAAATCATTTCCTGAAGAAAATGTGACATTTTGGGTTAAATTTAACTCTTTTTATCTATGAATAAAAGTAAGTTTAAGACAAAACTAAATAAAATATAGGCCCAACCGAAGTAAAATAATTAATTCGGTGTATAAAGGAGCGTTGCGCGAGAGTTGATGTTTTTTGGACGGCTAGTAACGACGAGACTGCCGTTTGGATAACATGGCGTATGGGCGCTCCGTACTGCACGGTGAACGTGGAATTGAGTATAGTGTGATAATTGTGTACATTCTCATTTCTTAAAGTAAATTTATTGTCATTTTTAACTAATAAAACTACTTGAAAAATATACATTGCATATATTGTTAAAATCTTGTGTGATATAAAAAGTTCCCTGCATGATTGTCTCCTGTTAACCTTACAAAGAATTTGGATGGCTCTCTTTTGAAGTATGAATACCCTTTGAATGTATGTTGTATAAGTGCTACCCCAAATATATAGTCCATAGGATAAGTAAGGGCAAACAGTACCAAAATATACTATTCGGAGCATCTGAAATGGCAAGTAAAAAGCAAGTCTCCTCAATAAATAAATGTTTGAAGATAATTTGCTGCATACATAATCAATGTGTTGTTTAAAAGAAAACTTGCTATCAAAAAATAAACCCAGGAACTTACAAAAACTTGTAAGTTTTATTAACCCAGGAACTTTTATTAACAAAAAATAAACCCAGGAACTTCAAACAGTATTACTATATTGAGCCTAATTAGAAGTTGTAGTAAGAACAGTGATGAACTGATAGTATTACTAAATGAAACGATATAATTCAGAACCAATTGTTTTGCATGAATCTCTGGTAGGGAACAGATTAGATTTTACTACACAGTATTGAGTAGTTCACAGTTTTGGCAATATACTGCAGTTGATCAGAGGACGGTGATCTTGAATAAATCTGTCAAGATTATTAGGTAGGCCTGTTATGCTCTGGACTGATCGGCGGTATGAATTGTTGCATGATGAAAGGAAATAAGTAACTGGCAAAAGGACATTCAAACTTAATGTGCCATAGAACATGGGTCTGTGTCCTCTATCATAAGTAGACCCATGTCTCAGGCTACACCAGGCATATGGTTGATATATCATACTAAAATTATTCATCATGTATATATGTTTCTTTAGTACAATAACACTGACTGAATTGTAATAACTATAATAATAATATTTATTTTCCCGTGAAAAAACATTACAAATAGAGTACAATTTTTTACACTGGTAATAAAAGAAGTTTTGTACAAAAATATAAACTTAATTAACACTTTGAGTGCTGGTCCTAAATACGGAAGCCATTTGAAGAATGTTGGCCATTTTTGGTACTTTTTAAAATTTCTTAGATTTAAAACCAACAAACATAGAAAAGTTTTACTTACTTATATCTGGATTCTATATTTCTTCTTCTTTTTATCAGCATACAATTAAAAATAACATTATTTTTACATCCTATAATATCAGTTTTTTAGTAATAGTTATTTAGCAACAAAAAAAATCAAACCAAGGGAAATTGAGCAGACAAAATAATTTTGAACATAATTGTATTACTCTATTCATACAAAACTAAGTAAAATAAGTACTAATAAAATACTTGTTTACACTTTGAAATAGAGGCCACTCACTAAACGATGTTTCTGAAACGTGCAGACAATAGCAGTGCAGTCTAGCGGCTACAACTCAATCGTCCTTCTATCGGTGCACATTCTAGCGGTGAAAGGGCTCACATTGTAATATCACTAGAAATCATTTAGAGTACCAGACTCCAAATCAATAGGCTATTTAACAAAATTAAATCATTGATTCCGTAAAACTACAGGATCCACATTGTTTGGAAATTAAGCTACTCTGTAAAAATATGGAATCCGCAATCTAAGTGTTAATAAATAGCACTAAGATTTCTCACATACAATATATAAACTTTCTCATATTTACTAACTTGAGATAAAGTTTAGGACCCATATGGCGAAATGCCTGATTAGAAGTTCCATTTCATAATAAAAATTAAGCTTAATTGCAGCTTTCAAACATGAGAATTAAAATAATGTATCCCGCTATCTAACACATTATATAGAAATTTACATCATTATATGACATTCCTATCTTATACAATACTCTCTGTAAAAGAAACATAATAACTAATACAAGTAAAATATTACTAAAGTATAAATAATAATAAAGACAACTGACTAGTTAATAAATTGAAACTGAATGTTTTGGTCTTAATTGAAATTTATATTATACAACTGACATCAGCTTATTCATTTTTTTAACATTTAGATGAGCCTATCTAATCTGTGAGTATAAATTACGTTACAGTCAGATTACTATAACCTCCGATAGATGTTACGACGTGGGCAGGAAATCTGACGTCTACCCGCCTGGAGTAAGCTGGCACATTACTGTCAGTCTTATTCGATTGACACGGGGATAATGGAATGTTTTTAGTCAGTTAAAATGTACTGACACTACAATTATGGAAACTATTAAAAAATTAACTGGTGGTTAAAGTGTTAAGGGAGTTTCTTAAACCTGATAAATGATGGGTGTAAAGACTCAGTTGTTCTTTTCTATATATATATTTTTTTAAACTGAAACTTCTCTCCTCAGTTGACCTGGGGCTACAGGCCTGTGAGTAAAGTTTATTCAACAAGTAAATACCAACCGTTAGCTCAGTTGGGGATTCGAATCTTGGACCAGTCCCTCCACAGTCAGAAGTTTTAGCCATTGAGCCACCAGACCGGCACTTATTTTTGTAATATTCTCATATAATTACTTGATCATTACATCACAATGATGAATTGGAATATTTCTTCGATTTAAATAAATATGGTAACAGGTTTAATGTTTAAATAACAAAGATTGGTCACAGTAAATTAAAATACAAACTGCCTTGTTATGGAGACTTCCATGGTCAATGTTCAATTCATCACCAGAGTTGTAAAATGCAGGTTGAACCAAGTCATCCAAGTCATAGTACATAGACAATTTTTACATTATAACCTGTTATGGTTCCGTGAAAATTGCATCTCCGTAAATGATTTACTATGAAAAAAACTCAATTTGGAATCTCGTAGTAACTGCTGTGTTTCTCTGTAAGTGCGCAAAATTTAGAGATTTTTCATAGATAGGGTTAAGTTTTAATTTATAAGATAACTCTAACATAATTTATAAGATAACTCTAACATAATTTATAAGATAACTCTAACTCATTAAATTAGACTACATGTATTTTGTTTTTGTACTTTAATTTGTTTATATATTCTACCTCAGAACAATTTTTTTTTTTTTTTTCGTGGCTGGGAGATCACAAATTTGTGACGGTCCAGCTACCAGGTTTGTAGCTCATTTAGAACTACCCAGGGGATATATACAGCTTTAATCCTTTCCACTTATAAGTCGGCCGCTATCCGACATCGTAATTTAGCCGTTCCACTCGTATGTCGGGTGGCGTCCGACACGGCAATGACGCAAGTTTAATTTGGTTGTTTGGTTATCAATTTCGGCTTATAGTAGTCCAAATCTTACAGATGCTGAAGTAATATAACAATTACAATGTGATTTATCAGATGGTGAATCAAGTGAAGAAGAATGCGTTAGTAATGATGAAATAACTTCCAACATTAGGAAATATCTAAGAAAGTGACAGTGTTGTACAAGTAGGCCAAACTGTAAATAGTGGTGATGGTAATATATAATATTTGAACGATATCATACCATGTTACAAAAAAAGTTTTAGTTATCTTTTGTTTTCTTTCCATTCTATCAAATATAAATTTAAGTGTTTAAATTCATTTTATAACATTTTAATCATCGCATAAACCTCACAAATACTGAACCGCTTCTACTACCGGAAATACGTCATAATATTACGAGCTGAGGGGTCAAACAGGTAAAAAAATAATCGAATGGAAAGGGTTAAAGGTTTGCTGTGGACGCGAACGATTTCATCCTCTTTTCGTCAATATCTATAGGTAGGATGAACCTCCCTCGTAGGAAGTGGACATTGTTGAATTGGTTACTATTTGGAGTGAGCAGATGTAACTACTGGAAATATAAATGGGGATTGACAGCAGATCAGTCATGTGATTGCAGAGAGTCTTTCCAAACAATGGATCACATAGTTTCAGCGTTCCTTTTGTGCTGATTTACGGAGGGATTAGCTAGCATAAATAGAATCAGTGATGCAGGTCTTAAATGGCTTGACGGATTGGATTTAGCTCTGTGACAGGAGAACACTTTACATTTTTATTTCTATTAATATCTAGTGACTTTTGGAGTTTTTCCAAGTTAAACACAACTTTATTTAATTTCCAAATTAAAAATGGTAGCTGAAAAAAACCATACACTATATACAGGTTGTCCTAGAACTCCTTGAAACTTTTCAGAAAAAAATGTTTCCTTAGGTCAAGACAAACATATTTCATAGTATAAACATGGGTCTATGGTGACTAGTTTACTTTCTGCCTGTCTGTATGTGTTTTTTACAAATTATTTTATAACTTAAGATCTATTTAAGATAGAACTTCAAATTTAGTATACATATGTAGCTTAACAGTTAAAACAAGGGAGTAAAATATCATTGCTGTAAATAAATTCATTTCAAAATGGGGACCTTTTACATTCTTTAATGTCAAACCGTTATAACTATAAAACAGTTAAATGTAAGTAAAAAATGCATAATTAAGAGACAAATCAAACAACACCTTATTTACTGAAATCGAATAATAAATAACCCAGGTGTTACAATTTTTGTAAATCAATGTAATTTCTATAAAACAACAATGTATACCTAAAACATAGTTTAACTGCAAATATGAGACACTGCATATCATTAATCAGCTGTTTTATATCCACTTCATGTTAACTATGTGTCAGCTGTTTATTATTAATGAATTATTTATAAAATAGAATGGCAAATATTTCCAAAAAAACAAATTTATAAAAGATGCTCAAAATAATGGCCTACAGCAAGATTCCACAGTCTCCAACATTGTACTGCAGATTGATGAACTTATTCAAAAATATTTACATACTCCTGAATTCTTGCTGCAACTACTATAATTCTGTCAACCAAGTCCATTTCACTCTCTCCACTGTTGTGCCGTGTACCACTTCTTTCAAGTACCCCCACAGAATAAAGTCAAATGGTTTGAGGTCAGTAAAGAGAGAGAAAGAGAGAGACTGACATATACCACTGTACGTGGGCGGGTGGGTCATACCACTGTACGTGTAAGGGTAGGCAGGTGGGTCAATACCACTGTACGTGTAAGGGTAGGCGGGTGGGTCAATGCCACTGTACCTGTAAGGTTAGGCGGGTGGGTCATTAGAATGTTACACGCTATCTGTGAAACTAAAAATGTGCGTGTATTCATCAGGTTAGTATCATTCAGAATGATCCACTTTTATGAAACATGTTTTTTTATTTTTTATTATTGACAGATTTTTGTTGCTAAGGATGTACACATCAATTAATATTTCACAATTTCCTTTCTTAGTTCTTTAAAACCTCTACTTTCATTTGGCCAACTTTATTATTTATTGTACGTAAGTATTCAAATCCATTCATTTTTAACTATTTATTGTCTGACCACCCTTACAGTGGTGGTTCCTCTCTCTCTCTCCCTCCCTCCCTCTCCCCCTCCCTCCCTCCCCCTCTCCCTTTGAATAAAGGGTTTATGAATATCTGAAGACAGTACCAGTGGCACAGAAAATTTGTGTGATTTTGTGTTTCTTTAGTGTTTGTTACTACCACTCTGGTGTTAGTGAACTTGTCTTCTAAGGTAAGTTTGCTGATGTTCTATCTCTTAAACATAACCTTATATCAACAATGGATTACAAATAAACAGCTGATTCATAGTTAATAAATCGCTGACTCATTGTTAACATAAGTGGATATAAAACAGCTGATTAATGATACGCAGCGCCTCATATTTGCAGTTAAACTATGTTTTAGGTATACATTGTTGTTTTATGGAAATTACTTTGATTTACAAAAATTGTAACACCTGGGTTATTTATTATTCGATTTCAGTAAATAAGGTGTTGTTTGATTTTTCTCTTAATTATGCATTTTTTACTTACATTTAACTGTTTTATAGTTATAACGGTTTGACATTAAAGAATGTAAAAGGTCCCCATTTTGAAATGAATTTATTTACAGCAATGATATTTTACTCCCTTGTTTTAACTGTTGAGCTACACAGTATACTAAATTTGAAGTTTCTATCTTAAATAGTTCTTGAGTTATAAGATAATTTGTAAAAAACATACAGACAGACAGTAAACTAGTCAAGTCACCGTAGACCCATGTTTATACTATGAAATATGTTTGTCTCAACCTAAGGAACAATTTTGCTGAAAAGTTCCAGAGAGTTCCGGGACACCCTGCCTAGAAGAAAAATGTATACTCAATTCCCTTCATATGTATTACTGTCCATTCCCACCATCCATATACAATGAAATCAGATTATGTGTAGCTCTAATTGTATAGTTTTATTTTAATAAATATATATTTTGTTGTCAGACCTCCTGGTAGAAGAGCAGAAGCGATGGCTGAACAGCAAGGCGGTGTGGGTGTGCCAGAAGGATCCTCCGGCCCATGTCGCATGCATGAAACGAGCAGACAGCCAAGGCTTAAATGTGCCCATCAAAGTGATCAACGCTGTAATGCCGATTCCCACCATGTACACTTGGGCTCCCATCCAGCAGAACTTCATGGTTTGTAGTTACACAATACAGATTAGCAGTTTTAGCAAAAGGCAAGGCATGCTTGAGAGGGGAAATATACAAGGGAGACGAAGGCTGGCGATAATGAGTGATGTGAGCAATCAGAGTGTTTGCAACTGTATCTTCATCTTACTGTTCATCAACACTTTTTGTCCATGAATTAAAGAACGGTGCTAATGAGCTTCTATTTTTATCATGAATTAAAGACAGACACAATTTTAGCAACTCACTAGTACAGATAGAAACAACCATGTCTTTGCATGTGATACCCGTGAGCTCTGCTGAACTGAAGCTGCTGTTTTTTATTTCATTTCAGAGTTAAAAATTAACTTGCTTTCAAAAATATTGTCACTGCTAAAGATATTTGACTAAATTATTACCAGACATCAGTTTTTATTTAAATATGTTTTTGCACATATATAGATTCTAACTGTAAGACTGTATATTGAAGAACATTATTTTATATTTTAGTGACAGTAATCCTTATATATAATACGTGAAGCCTTTTTGTCAACGCAATTCCTCCTTTATTTTTTGACCAATCAAAACGATCGATGTGTCAAAAAATTTGTCTCTGTTCGAAGTTGTTCAATAAGGTGCCTTATTTCTTCAAATTTTTCACCTTTAAGGACACGGGAAGCCCTCAAAGTTCGTTTTTTGGCCATAAGAATAACATGGAGAGAGATTTATATGAATTCTTGACGGTATGTATTTTTCATGATGGTGTTCATTACAGTTTTATTTTAAAAAGCTACACAACACTTAGTTTTTTTTAAATGTTATATTTCGGCTATACAGTCTGAAGCCATTTTCAAACATTTTACAACATAAATAGTTTAAAAAAAAATAAATTAAATAATAGATCATATGTTTTTAAAAATATTTAACGGTGATTTGATCAATGAAAATAGTTGAATATATACTATATAAATTTTGATAAAAAATTTTTTAGTCACATTAATTTTGAATTTTATTTAATACTTCTGATTTAATAATAGGCAGGTATATTGAGCATAAGGTGGCAATAGGTTGTGAAATGCAGCTTTCTACGGCCATACATGCTGCTTCTTTTATTGTTCTTTCTTTCCATTTACTTTCTTTATATATACTATACTTGCTGCTGTCCATTGCACCTTATGCTCTTCCGCCAAAACATGATCTGAAAGTGTAGAATAGTTTTCCAATTGATTTTTTATGCTGTTTTTGTGTTCTTGTATTCTCTTTTTTAAAGGTCGAGATGTTTGTCCAAAATAATTTAAATTACATTGACAAGGAATTTTGTAAACAACATTTTTGGTTTCTTGATTTTGATTATATGGTTTAACTTTTCTTAGTAAATTTCCAATTTTTGATTTTGTAACAAATGAAGTTCTAATATTAAATTTTTTGTTGATTCTTCTGATTTTTTTCTGATTTTCCTTTGATATAAGGTATAACAATTGTTGTTAAAGGTTTTGATTCTGTATTATGTTTATTTGTATTACTTAAAATTTTTTGTTTGTTTTTTTAAAGGACTTGTTTATGACTTTTAGTGGTAGTCATTGTTTTTTAATTCTTGATATAGCCTATCAGTTTTATTTCTTGGTCCAGTCCTTCTTCTGTTGATGAAATTTTGAATGCTCTGGTGAATAGTCCTTGTGCAATTGCATGTTTAACGTGATGTGGGGTGTTTGAATGGAAATTTAGATACTATCCAGTATGTGTCTTTTTTCTATAGACTGATGTTTTTAATTATGTATTTGTTTTTTCAACTAACACATCTAAAAAAGGAAGTTTGTTTTCTTCTTCATGTTCTACTGTAAATTTGATTGATGGTCTAATGGAATTTAAATGTTGAAAAAAACCATCTTGATCATTTTTAGCAGATTTCCAAACACAAAAAATGTCATCCAGATATTTTAACCAAAGAATAGGCTTTTCATTCCCAGTTTTTAGTGCCAGATTTAAAAAAAAAATCCATATATAGATATATATATATATATATATATATATATATATATATATATATCCACATCACGTTAAACATGCAATTGCACAAGGACTATTCACCAGAGCATTCAAAATTTCATCAACAGAAGAAGGACTGGACCAAGAAATAAAACTGATAGGCTATATCAAGAATTAAAAAACAATGACTACCACTAAAAGTCATAAACAAGTCCTATAAAAAAATCAAAAAAAAGTTTTAAGTATTACAAATAAACATAATACAGAATCAAAACCTTTAACAACAATTGTTATACCTTATATCAAAGGAAAATCAGAAAAAAATCAGAAGAATCAACAAAAAAATTAATATTAGAACTTCATTTGTTACAAAATCAAAAATTGGAAATTTACTAAGAAAAGTTAAACCATATAATCAAAATCAAGAAACCAAAAATGTTGTTTACAAAATTCCTTGTCAATGTGATTTAAATTATTTTGGACAAACATCTCGACCTTTAAAAAAGAGAATACAAGAACACAAAAACAGCATAAAAAATCAATTGGAAAACTATTCTAAACTTTCAGATCATGTTTTGGCGGAAGAGCATAAGGTGCAATGGACAGCAGCAAGTATAGTATATAAAGAAAGTAAATGGAAAGAAAGAACAATAAAAGAAGCAGCATGTACGGCTGTAGAAAGCTGCATTTCACAACCTAGTGCCACCTTATGCTCAATATACCTGCCTATTATTAAATCAGAAGTATTAAATAAAATTCAAAATTAATGTGACTAAAAAATTTTTTATCAAATTTTATATAGTATATATTCAACTATTTTCATTGATCAAACCATCCGTTAAATATTTTTAAAAACATATGATCTATTAATTAATTTATATTTAAAAAAAAAACCGTTTGTGTTGTTAAATGTTTGAAAATGGCTTCAGACTGTATAGCCGAAATATACAATTTTTTAAAAAACTAAGTGATGTGTAGCTTTTTAAAATAAAACAGTAATGAACACCATCACGAAAAATACATACCGTCAAGAATTGATATTACACTATGGCAGTGAAACTACAGGTATGTTCAGAAAGTTAGAAACAACTTACAACAAATTAGCTAAAGCACAAAACCATTTAACTTTTACACATAAATGTAAAGATATGAACATTACTCCAAATTTTGCAAAAATAAAAAAACAACATTTGAGTAAATTTAAACAAAACATTATCATAAATACTGAAAAAAGTTACTTTTGGCTTCAATAAAATAAAATAATTTAAACATTAATCATTTACAATCTGAAATTCAAATTTTAGAAGTACAATACAAAAATTTAACAACTGATTCTGATTATAAAGAAGTTACAGATTCTGTAAAACTATCTTACATAAAAACTTTCAACACAACAAATATTAAGCAACAAAACAAATTAACCAGATTATCATCAAAGAAAAATACGTCCTTTAAAAAGAATAACCTTGAAACCAATCCACAAAACAAAAATAAGTTTGTAACTAATCTGTCTAAAAGGGACATAACAGCAGATGAAGAACACTTATTATCGAAAGGATTAAACTTTAATATGTCAAACAATTCAATATCCAACCTAGATATAATTGCATCTATTGAAAGTAAGACAGAGCTACTCTCTCATGATCAACAAGATTATTACAGAAGTAACATAGTAAATGCTTTACCAATTAAAAGTAAAACAAAACGAAACCTTAATAAAAATGATATTACAGCACTGAACTCTTTAAAAAGTGACGATACAATTATAATATTACCAGCGGATAAAGGTAGGACAACTTTGATAATGGATAAAATTGATTATGAAGATAAAATGAATAACCTACTAAATGGAGGACAATACACTATCATACATAAAGATCCAACAAAAAATATAATGAATAAAGTAAAATCTGTTATAAGAAAACAAAACACTATTTTATCAAATGATACAATTAAAAACCTCTCTCCTCAATTTGCAAAACCGCCTCATATGTATGGAGTTCCAAAAATACACAAAAACGAAGTTCCTCTCAGACCAATAGTCAGTTCAATAAATTCCCCATACTACGAACTATCAAAATTCCTCCTACCAATTTGAAATCATCTATTTGGTTCTGAAAACTCATATGTACAAAATTCTTATGATTTTGTTAGTAAGATTAAGGAAGTATCAATACAGCAAGATAACCATATGGTTAGTTATGATGTAATAAGCTTATTCACAAACATTCCAGTAAAAGAAATTTTGAATATTATAAAGACAAAATTGGGTAATGACAGCAATTTATCAAGCAGGACTTCACTATCAACATCATCTGTAATGGAGCTTTTAGACGTATGTGTTAATAATAGTTACTTCCAGTATGAAAATAAATATTTTCTTCAAAACTCAGGTTTACCAATGGGAGGAGTTCTCAGTCCACTTCTAAGTAATATATATATATGGATTTTTTAAAAAATCTGGCACTAAAAACTTGGAATGAAAAGCCTATTCTTTGGTTAAGATATCTGGATGACATTTTTTGTGTTTGGAAATCTGCTAAAAATGATCAAGATGGTTTTTTTCAACATTTAAATTCCATTAGACCATCAATCAAATTTACAGTAGAACATGAAGAAGAAAACAAACTTCCTTTTTTAGATGTGTTAGTTGAAAAAACAAATACATAATTAAAAACATCAGTCTATAGAAAAAAGACACATACTGGATAGTATCTAAATTTCCATTCAAACACCCCACATCACGTTAAACATGCAATTGCACAAGGACTATTCACCAGAGCATTCAAAATTTCATCAACAGAAGAAGGACTGGACCAAGAAATAAAACTGATAGGCTATATCAAGAATTAAAAAACAATGACTACCACTAAAAGTCATAAACAAGTCCTATAAAAAAATCAAAAAAACCATTTTAAGTAATACAAATAAACATAATACAGAATCAAAACCTTTAACAACAATTGTTATACCTTATATCAAAGGAAAATCAGAAAAAAATCAGAAGAATCAACAAAAAATTTAATATTAGAACTTCATTTGTTACAAAATCAAAAATTGGAAATTTACTAAGAAAAGTTAAACCATATAATCAAAATCAAGAAACCAAAAATGTTGTTTACAAAATTCCTTGTCAATGTGATTTAAATTATTTTGGACAAACATCTCGACCTTTAAAAAAGAGAATACAAGAACACAAAAACAGCATAAAAAAATCAATTGGAAAACTATTCTAAACTTTAAGATCATGTTTTGGCGGAAGAGCATAAGGTGCAATGGACAGCAGCAAGTATAGTATATAAAGAAAGTAAATGGAAAGAAAGAACAATAAAAGAAGCAGCATGTACGGCTGTAGAAAGCTGCATTTCACAACCTAGTGCCACCTTATGCTCAATATACCTGCCTATTATTAAATCAGAAGTATTAAATAGAATTCAAATTCAAAATTAATAAGTGACTAAACAATTTTTTATCAAAATTTATATAGTATATATTAAACTATTTTCATTGATCAAATCATCCATTAAATATTTTTAAAAACACATGATCTATTAATTAATTTATATATTTTTTTTAACTATTTATGTTGTTAAATGTTTGAAAATGGCTTCAGACTGTATAGCCGAAATATAACATTTTTTTAAAAAACTAAGTGATGTGTAGCTTTTTAAAATAAAAACAGATTTATATGAATCAAAAAGTAATAGCTGTTTAAATTTAAATAATGATTTACAACAAGTTTTAACACCTTTTGAAATGTAAACAATGGTTTTTGTAATATTTATGAGGTTAGATCAACAATACACTGACATGGAATGAAACTTACTTCAACTTGCAATATAGTCTTTGCTGGCATCCATAGTTTAAAGCGTTTTGCTATATTCCTTCTATACAATGTTAAAGTCATACTGGTAAAGACTCTAGTGTTACCTCACTTCAACTACTGTTACGTAGTCATTAATGATATGACTGTTGAGCTCTCGTAGAGACTGCAACGAGCACAGAATTATTGTATCCATTTCATTTTCAACTACGACAATATGATCATGTTACTCCTTACTTTGAGTGGCTAGGTGTTTTGAAACTGAGAAATCTCCGTGAATACCATATCCTTACTTTGTTGTTTGTTATCATCAGATCAAACTTACCATCTTATCTCTCCGAAAGATATTCTTTCTTGTCTCAGATTAGTTCTCGTTATACACGAAGAGGAGCTATACTTCTATCGATTCCATAACATAGAACTACAATTTTCAATCAATCCTTTTTAGTCACTTCATGGCGTTTGTGGAATTCTCTCTCGGATAATTTGAAAGTTATAGAAAACCGTGTCCGCTTTAGGCTGGAGGTCATGAAGTTGTTGCTTGAACTGCAGTAGTGGGGGGGATTGGCAGCGGTGGCTGGGCGTGCATGTGAGTGGACCATGTATGAGTGATAGTTGTGAATGAACTTAAATAGTGTAAAATTTATTCATCGTTCATGCTGTATTATGTAAAATTAATCTTTTTAAGTTGTTTTGTTTTTGTACTTTTTGATTCATTTTTGGCTTTTGTATCATAAATCTTAATGTACAACTTTTTTTGTGGTTAAGTGGTAGAGAGGGCTAAATAGTCCTAACTTCGCCACACAAATAAAGGCATTTTTCATAATGTTAAATGAGGAAATGTAAGCATGGTTCAAATTGTAATTTAATGCAGTTATTTTATGTATCAAATTCATCTTTAACTTTTAAACAAAAACAAATGAAATAAACACGTTTGAAATAGATTAAGTAATATCATTGTGTGTTTATGATAATAAATTGGTTGCAACGCAAGTAATGTGAGTGAGATGCTGTAAATAAATTTAATATTGTGATTTTACGTTATACAGTTAACCTACTGTCATATGTAGTCAAAAGTCACTGACCAAGGCCGAAGGCCGAGGTGTAACGAGCACAGCGAGTGACGGGGTTGGTACATGTAGCATGCAGGGGTGCCGCCTACTTAATAAAAGAATATTAGTCTCAATAGTGAATAGATAGAATAGATTGATATGAGTAAAATTGAAGAAATATTAAGCCCACAATTAGTAGAAAATTAGTCACTTGTTAAGTTGACTAAGATAAATAATTGATTAACTAGAAATTATTAACTGGTTAGTTGTTTGTTGAAATTAGTGTAGTTATTCTACCTCTAGTCACCATACATTAATCTTACCATTTTTCTGCTGCGTTTCTTTGGCCGTGGCTCTTGCTACACTTGATTTGCTGTAAATAGTTTTTAGTTAATATTTATTTATACAACCAGTAGAATACCAACTGATGCCAAATTGGTAGTCAAACCTTGGCTCAGTGCACCATCAATTTGCTTCAAATCATGATTTTGTGAAACTGTTCTTAGTTGAATAATTGTATGTTCCTAGGTGTCACATTGGACAATCAACATTCTTGGTTACATATTCGTAACAGTTTCAAATCACTACTGGTTTGTTGTTACAGAAGCCTGTCCACTTAATTCAAATTGGTACATCTTCGAGCTTCACTCTTCTACCAGTCTTCTCTTCTCAACACCTTCCTGTACTACCTTAAGCCATCAATCTCTCTCAGTCTCCTTTGTAAGGAACTCTTTTCGTTACCCTTAATTTTCCCACATCATTTTCACAAATTCAAACTACCTCAGTTGACATCTGTCAGTTCTATCCAACAATGGCTCCTTCCTTAGCTCAGGTAGTTTTTCCTTCTAATACTGTCAGCACTAGTGGCGCAGTGCTTAAAAACCAGGTATGTGGCGATAGTGTTTTGGAGATTGTAGGTGATAGGCTCTATGCTAGGTTCTCTAATACTGACATGGCGTCCGGTCAATTGTTGCTATCGAAGTGGATACTTGTAAGAGAAGTCTCTGGTTTCCATTTTGGGGATGGTAGTCAGTGTCTGAATGTTGTGCAGGTGAGAGAACTTAGTCAGGCTTGTCAATTAGCTGAAAATCAAACCAATACTACCCAGGTTCAGGTGCTACGTAAAGCTGCAGGTCCGTTAGTTGTTCTGGCTGAAGGGCTATAAGTGAATGCTTCTTTATGAGCAAAGTCAAACTCAGTTAGTAACCAGACTTCACAGGTCATTTACATAAATCCTAGTACACTCGTGTAATATTTGTTTTCACCTGAAAATACGCACAAATTTGTATTGGCATCTCATATCTGGGAATTGTCTGAGGAAAAAAATACTTTGTTATTTATTTTGCCTGTGCAAGTCACTCCTACAGTACTCCTTAAAAATGTCACTTGGCAAGTCTTTGTTCTACTTCAGTCCAGACATGTAATGGACTCCTTTATACATAATGTAGATACATCTTGTTTGTCTATGAAGGATCTTCTCAGGCAGCCCACTGACTGTATGCAAATAAGTCATTGAAGAGCTTTTTTTGCTTATTTTCTTAACTCTGGAGAAATTCTAATAGTGTGGATGACTGTTACAAAAACAGTTGTTGGACTCTTGTGTGATTCCAAATTTTTGACCTCTGTACACCTTTGTCATGCGTTCACTTTATAAACTATACTTAATCTACATTTATCTGAAATTATTCATTATGTATTTAAACATCTAGAAATTTAGTTAACCCTACCAAACATCACAGTCATGAAGCAACTAAGTATCCGTGATTGCTAGTTTGTGTTGTGGATAGTGAACTGTCATTCATGTCACCCTGAACATGTGTTGCAATGTACATAGTTCCTACCAGTATTAATGTATTGGGACTTCATTATTGTTAATACTTCAATTTGAGAGCCTTTACTTAAAGAAAAAAATGTTGCTTTAAAAATATCATTTCATTTTTTTTATAGAGGGTGAAAAATATTAATAATGGTCTCTATCATTTTTAGACAGTAGACGGTAGAGTAAAACTACAAAATCAGTAAATAATATAAAATATATCTTATTTAGTTTATTAAATTAAATATTTAAACTTATAAATTTATTCAATTACTACTAGAAAATGGTCAAAAAAATTTCATATAAAAAACTTTCTGGCTGGATATCACACAAAATGGTGAAATGGCATGCTTTGTGATTTATTGCTTTTACAATCAATTAATTCATAATTTCCTTACCTTCGAGTACATATTTTTAACTTATTAATGGTTTTTTTAGTTTTATGTATTCTGTTTTCGCAGCAGTCACGCACATAAAGGTTCACAAGAGTATATTCATTGTATTGTAAATCATGTAACTTATATTTTAACTTGTATTTCTCTATGACAATGAATGTAGCGGTTTCCCTATAATGTCTCAATTCCAGTCATTTGTTACATTTTTGCGATCCTTAGGCAAACTGAGATCCGACATCACTAATATGCGGACTCAGTTCCACTCCATATGCAGACTCAGTCCGACATCGGTTATCGATCTTTTATTTCATTTCCAGTTCGTTCTAGATATTGTTTAAATTTACTATTGTTTCGTGGTAATATTTACTTGTCTTTTGAGTCACTTAGTGTTTGATTTTAACTTCCTAGTATTTTTTGTTTTTGTTTTAAAACCAATCAGCTTTAGTCAACTCCAGCTGTCGTCTTTACATTGAACGTTCATTGTTAACACGTTTAGGTTGTGTTTGTAAACAATATTTACATTGTTTTTGTTTATATTATGTTTTGTTGGTTACTATTATTAATTTTTAGAATATATCAAAGTGCATGTAGCGTAAATTTGTGTACTATTTTCATGTACAGATAGTATTATGGCGTCTACAAGTAGAGATAGTTTAGATGACACAAACATTTTTTTTAATTTATATTTGTTTACGATTTTATATATTGATTTGTGCTTGAACAAAGTACTGTTACTAGTATCAGTACTATTTGCATATGTGTCAAGTGTGACTACACAACAGATGTGCAGCAGTTAAAAAATTGTGGTATACATAACATGAAACTTAAGTATTTTACAAGATGTTAATTTGGTAAGGGAAAACGCTTTGTAATGTTTTATAAGGTAGCATATAGAAAATATAATATGTTTTAGAAACCAAACAAAATTAATGTTTTTCTGTCTAGAATTAAAAGCTCTTTTTTAATGATGTGTATGTAAAATTAAAAAAAAAAGTAATTGATGCTAAAACTTAATTAAAATATAAGACATTTTTATAATTTTTTTTAATTTTTATAACTGAATAAAAGGTACATAAAAATGTATGTAACCACCAGATTATACTGAATAATTTGGTATATATATATATATAAAACACTTAGTACCTACATACATAATAGTTCATTTTAACCTTATATAAGAAACATATGCTAAATGAAAACAATTAAATGGATTTCGCCGGGTACCGTGTAGCAAAATAAATGGAGTTCAAAAGGTTAAAATAATTAGTTGCGTACAATTTATAATCAAGCCCTAATACAATCGATTTTAATCTATAACATGTAGCTTTTTTTAATTTATAAACTATCTGTAATTAATTTCAAACACTCACTGTAATATTTCAGTTTGAGCTAAAAGCTATTTAGTTCATGAATTTCTGAATATGTTAGTAGGTACCAATTTCATCTTGATATCATTTATCATAAAACATAAGTGTAGTGGGTCAAGCTGCAATACCACACAGTCTTATCCTTTAGATCATGTAGTCATCCCAACTCTCTGTTGATGTTGATTACACTTTACACAACATAGCAAGGATTTGACAAGTTACCAATGAAGCTCCTATACTCTTCAGCTTAATATATTTGTGATCTTTATTTCACTTCTCAAATATAATGAACAATGCCTATTTTGTCGGTAGCCTTAACTTTGAAATTAAATCAAATTTTTCAGTACGTATATCTTACAATTAAATTATCAGTTTAAGTTTTCTTCGTTGGTAAATCTTGTTTTGGTTTTTTTTTTTTTTTTTTTTTTTTTTTTTGTGATTAATAGATCTGGTATTAAGAAAATATTGATTATTTTTGTATCAAATCCCTTTATTTCAATAGATATTTTGTAATTGTATATGTAAACAAAACTTTATTTGTGGATACAATTTTTAAAATTGTATCGTGTAACATTTAACATATATCAATTGAATGTGCATTCTTGCATTTACACATAATTAATAGTAATTGACTGTACTGGCCCTAGGGCAGGCAAGGAACTCGTTTAAACTTTTTGAATCGAGTTTTACATCGGTTAGCTGTCTCATTGATATGTTGAAGTACATATTCAGTATCCTGACATCAACCTAAGAAGAGGATGGTACAATTGGTCACACTCCGTGTATTAAGATTTAAAACTGCTCCTCCCTGTAGTATAGTAACTTGAACATTTCCACTCGTCATATTACATCAAACAAATAGTGCAAAAACATCAACAACATGGAAGCAGGGTGAGTCAACAATCGATGCTCCCTAACGCATCTAGACATGACTCAGATAGACTTCAGTCCAGCTTGTAGCACAACTGCCACAGAGCATTCTTAAGCTATAAGTAAATGATAAACAAGGACAAAATAATACATGACAATACTAGTTTAACATTTAATTCTTTCCATATCGCAGGTTGAGGATGAAACAGTTCTCCACAACATTCCATATATGGGTGACGAGATCCTTGATCAAGATGGGACATTCATTGAGGAACTGATCAAGAACTACGATGGGAAAGTGCATGGAGAGAGGGAAGCAGGATTCATAGATGACACAATATTTGAAGAGCTTGTCAATGCCCTGGTGCATTATCAGATTAAAGATCAGGTAACTATGCAACTGTTGCAAAGAGCATTTGCGAGGTTTTTATTTATGCCTACTTTTAAGATTGAGATCTAGCAAGATGCCACCAGAGAGTAAATCTTCTTTGAGAATAAACGTTACTGTCTTTGTGCTACCACTCTTATTCTAGTTGTTACTAACAAAAAATATTATAAAAGCAAAGAAACTTATTAGTACAGTCAATTTATGCTCAAAAGAGCCTCTAGCGGGAAGATTTTAGGGTAGTTTCAATTTTTTCAATGTGTTTTGAGTTGTTGGATTATGAATTTGATGTTTACTAAAAAAAGTTGTAACAACATCGTAAAAATTGGAAAATTTCCATGTTTTCCGGCAGTTTTTTGTTTATACAGGGTGTCTACCAGGTCCCGATGTCACCGAAAACCCCAAAATGGCCCCGATTTTCCTGATATGGCACGGATGTTATCATTCGATTTTTTGTTACCTACAAAATTATTTATTTTAGTTGTGACTGGAGAAAATGAAATATGTTTTGTTCCCTTCAACTGTCATTATTAGCGTAGGTGAGTAACGTATGGTGGCCATTGTTTCAGTTATCGAATCTGAGCCCGGAATTCAGAAGGAATGTTGTGCCATTGCTATTGTTTTTGTTCATAATCTCAAAGTGTTATCGCAGCCATTCCTCTCCCACCCCACTACTCGTTTCATTATGTCACGTCTGAGGCATTATCATACAATAACAGTCAGTTGGGCCCGGCGCACTAGCGTGAAATCGCAAGTAGCCAATTGCCGCGATCTGTCCTGGTGCGATTTTGTAACGAATTGAATTAAATTGAGCGGTTCACATAAGCGAGTGCCAGCTAGCTGATCTCAGCTAGATTGCGCGATCTCGTAAACATTCACAAGTCGCCACCACAAACTGAGATTGGCTGCGGCCATTTGGGAAATGTTGCGACTTCTTCATAGTGTATTGCATAGCATTGGATGGGTCCAATAATGCCTATTATTAGATGGGAACAAATAATTATAAACCATATTTATAACGACAACCTTTTCGTACAACTTGCCAAATCCTATTTTAATAACAGTTATTTTCTAAGGTTACATGCCTACAACGAACTACGTCTGGGATTGTTCTCCAATCATGGGGAGCTGCTACTTGCGATTCTTGCTTGTGTGCACTGGACCTTAGCCTGTCATTCGTTTTTGTTTAGTTATTATTTTAGGTACATTTTGAGAGATTTTTATGGTACACTTAAAAAGCTAGAATATTATGGTATAAGGGGCTATAAAAATAAAATATTTGAATGTTACCTTACAAATCGGCAGCAAAAAGTCTTTGCCAAAGGTTCAACGTCAGCCGCTACCAGGGTTGAATATGGTGTGCCGCAGGGATCGGTACTGGGCCCATTCCTTTTTTTGATAATGGTAAATGATAATGTATCTGTTAATACTGTTATGTTTGCTGATGATGCTACATTTTTTAAGACAGGCAAAAATCATCAGGATCTATGTAATTATATGGATAGTGTATTTAATAATTTATTAAGACTTCAATTAATACAAAACTGTTTGTTAATCTGTATGGGTTTCAAATACCACTGTACATGTATGGGTGGGTGGGTGGGTCAATACCACTGTAGATTTCTTTAACAATAATACTGTACGTGTATGGGTGGGCGGGTGGGCCAATCGCTGTTCGTGGGCGGGTGGGCCAATACCACTGTACGTGTATGGATGGGCGGTAGGTATTTGATCGAGTATTTTACTATTCAAACTCGGCTCGAAGCTCCTAAAACTACTCGAAGTTCGAGCGAGTAGTTGTATTTCACGAAATATCAGATTTACATCTTAATTTAGTTTTAAGAGTAAAAGAGTAAACAGTTTTATAAGTTATCAATAAAAAATGTTTGTTTTATTTTACCCTTAATCATATGTTATCAGTTTGGTACGCGTGATTATGAACTGAACAATACGCCTAAGAATAGGTAGTACACGACGACAGTCAAATGAACTAGTCGACGTAGTGAAAGAGTTCGTTCATTATGATTTGAACTAGTTCAGTTCAAAGTGATCAACAGAGCTGGGATGGTAGCGCTCACTGTAAATAGTAGCGATCACACATTTTGGTTGCCGAGTCTACTAGTCATTTGTAACCTAACCTTAAAAAGCGTGAATAAATCAGAAGTGCTGGTTAGTTTCTTTATGACCCAAGAAAGGGGACGAGAGATCCGGTTCCAAATGCTCAAAAAACCTGTTACCAATACAAATCTGTCTGTGCACCGTGGAAATTATGCATATTTTCGTTCATATCAATAATACTGCGCAATCAAAAGAGTCCCGAGAACGGATCACTTTACATCCCAAGAATCGAACTTCCGATCTTTTCTAGGTGAAAGTTCATCTCGGTTGCAGTATAGTACGTGCAAGGAACCGTTCAGCTCTTTTTCGGAAATGAAATTATCGTATATTTCTTGCGAGTCGATTGAGGTCTATTTTGTTTTTAAATCTGAGCAGGGAATCGTCCAATAATTTGACGTAAGAAAATACCATATCATGTCATATAAAATATGGTAATGACGTTCTAGCAGCGTGTGACACATTATTGATTTATTTTCCGTCAAATAAAATATATATATATATATATATATCCGTGGCGAACGTCTATTAATTATTATTTCGAAAACGCCTTAGATCGTCAAAAGTGTGTGTAATATTTGCGCATACGATATTTTTCCTGTCAAATTGTTGCACGGTTTTCTGGCTAGGTTAGATAATAACACAGTTGGAGTGTAAAAGGTGGTAAAGTACGATAATTTTGATTCGTAAATTCACTGAACGGTCCCCTGTTCACGTCGATGTCGATGTAAACTGTAAAACAATCACGAATTAACCAAAGTGAGGGAGAAACATGTTAGAAGACCTTTTCTAAACAAAATACGACGAATTTAGAGATTCGGAAAATAATTTTTAATGAAACAAAGCCTTATCAAACGTCTCATTTTTTATTCATAAGTTTATAGTTTAGCTGTCCAAAATCTTCACTGTATCACTAGTTGGCACTTAGCTGATATTTCAGACTGCATCTCGTCACCAATATCGGGTAGACCTATTACATTACCCGACTACGTCTATGGTTTTCATTCGATTACACCAGGTTTTATGAATTTCTCGTTGACATAATTATTTATCTGTTGTTCAGTGTAGCCTCATGTATCGAACTAGTTTCAAATTGCACACATTTCATTACCGATCACAATTTAAAAACTATGATAATCCTAAGCGACTTTTAAATTTATTTTTAGTAAAACTGCTTAGTTATTGTTATCAATCGATTGAACTAGAGTCTTTGTCATCCAGATTTTCATATTTGATTATATAATTCACAGCTTATTTCCAGTTAGTTGTAACCTTGTTATTACGGAATTAAATACCCACAGAATACAGATCCACTCTTCTTGGCGTGTACACTATCAATTTTTTGTTGAGAAGAGGCAATTATCAAAGCAAATGACCGCATTTGGCGATATTGCCTGAATGTTAGCATCAGTTTGGTTGGATGCAACTTTTGCCAACAAGCTTCACTACGTTTTCGCGGTACACTTTGAACTAAACCACCAGATAAACATATAGGCCTGCTGGGAAACAGTATAATTGGATTGCATAGAAAATCTGATCTGTGATATGAGTGAACAGATTAAATCTTTATATCCACGTTGTTTCAATTAATAATATACTTTCTTAATTTCTTACATAATATTAGTTCTGAAAAAAGGAAAAAGGTTAAACAAAACAATGCCACATAAAAATGGAGGAAGGCAGGAAGTACAAGTTTTATTTTTCACATGTTACAGTTTCAAACAGCAAATCAAAATTATTGTGTTCAGTTTAGATGTATATATTTACGAATCTGGCAAAACTTAACATAGGCTTAGTATGGTGTCTGCCTTTTACAGTTGTCTTGGGTGAACATGAAATCCTTCTGTAAATACTTGCTCGAAAAATACTCGATACTCGAAAAAATGCCAACTACTCAACTCGACTCAAACTCAAAAATCACTACTCGCACACCCCTAATGGGCGGGTGGGGTCAATACCACTGTACGTGTATCTTAACGAGGCTGCTGAGTGGTATGCTGCCAATAAATTCTTTCTTAACATAACCAAAACACAAAATGTAACATTTTCACTAGATTTAATTGCCCTCAAGGAGGCTGAGAATAATAGTTTTGTAAAACTTCTAGGCATTCATCTTGATCCCAAATTTGGTTGGGATGTGCATATTTCAAAAGTTTGTTCTAAGCTCTCCAGAGTTGTTTATATGTTGTAACGTCTTAGACACAGCCTACCTAGTCAATATCTTAGATCCTGTTATTTTGCTTTCTTCCACAGCATTTTGCTTTATGGAATCTTGTATTGGGGTAATGGCTCAAAAATAAATGATGTGTTACTGGTTCAAAAAAAGGCTGTGAGTATCTTGGCAAATACAGGTGCAATAGATCATTGTAAACCTCTGTTCCAACAATATAACATTTTAACTGTTATTAATGTATATATTTTAGTTAGTTTATGATATGTAAAAAGGAATCTAGATAATCTCACATTGTCAAATCAGATCCACAACCACTTTACTAGGTCAAGCCATCATGTTTATGTAGAATATAGTAGGCTAAGTAAAACTTTAAAGTCCTTCAAGATACTGAGCATTAAATTGTTTAATAAGTTGCCACTTAGTGCTAAAAGTGTAAGTAATGAAAGATTTGCAAAGGTTATTTTGGACTGGCTATTAGAAAATCCAATGTATAATATTAATGAGTTCCTAGAAATGTCCTTTGATGAAATAATGTTACCTTTTAATGCTTAGGCTATCATGCCTTTTTTTTAACCTATTTTTAACTTAGTTGTAAGGTTATTTGACTCTGTCTATTACATGTACATGTTTAATGACAATAAAAGATTCTATTCTATTCTATTCTATTCGATTTAAGTTAATTCAAGAGCACGCATTTATTATAACTTTATATTTTACTATGCCTAGAATTATTGTTAACGATATCAACTAGCATTAAAATAATTGTATTTAACATAATAATTTGTTTAACCCATTGGCAACCCAGTTATCATGCAGTCGGCTAACCCTAAGGAATCCCATTAAATATATTGAATGTGGGATGTTTCACCATAAATTAAATAAATATGTTATTTCTTGTTTAAATACGTTAAATCCTTGTATTTTCATGATCCCCAGCAAATTGTCTACAATTTATACAAGTTTTCAATGTTTTAAAACAAAATTAAAATATTTTGTGTATATAAACAAACATTTTTTGAATTTATTTTTAATTTTTATTCCTTGAATTTGATTCGGAACTATTCGGTTTTATACCTTGTTTTGATAATTTATTCTTATACAGAATTTCTTGATCTTTATAAATGATCTTCTGAGCATTCCTTTTGAGGGAAAACTTAGTGCGTTTGCTGATGACATGGCAATTTTAATTATGGACTCGGAATGGGACCGTATTGAGAATAGAATAAATACAGACTTAAGATTACTGAGAAACTGGTGTAGCAATAATGGAATGATAATTAATGTTGATAAAACAAAGTACATAAATTTTTCTTTTAGAGGTCACAACTTTGAGAGACACCCAATTTATCACAAAATAAATTGCACAAACACCAGATGCGATTGTCCACACATTGAAAGTATAGATGATATAAAATATTTGGGAATAGTACTAGACAGTAAATTGAACTGGAAAAAACAAATAGATCAACTTAACCGCACATTGCGCTACAATATAAGAAAGTTTTATTATCTCAAGCGATTTTGTAATGTACAGTTAATGACATCACTATACTTTGCCCTTATCCACTCTCGACTGCAATACGGTATTACATTCTGGGGAGGTGCAAACAAATCAACCCTCGAACCAATAGTAAAAACTCAGAAATATTTCATACGTATTATTCTTGAAAAAAATAAGCACCATCCTTCCTTCCCACTTTTCCAACAATTAAAAATATTACCGCTTAGGCATCTTTTTATTTACAAAGTCCTGAAAGAATTTTATATACGAAGTGGTAACAGAGAAAATTTTCAAAGCTACTACAACACTAGAGGGAATGCATTGAATAATGTCAGACAACCAAAGATTGTTAGAACTTGTTTTAAAAACTGTTTCCTCTTTGTTGGACCGAAAGTATATAATCAGTTACCAACTGATCTTAGGAAATATAATGTTAGTGAATACTTTTCAAAAAGGATTAAACAATGGTTATTCACTTTTGACAATATTGAAACCCTTACAAATATTTTACAGTAGTTTTTTAAAAGTTATTTCAGTTGTATGTTTTTGTTATATTGATAAATGATAGTTATTGTTATTTATTATAGTTATTATTATTTATTGTAGTTATTTATTTATTGTAGTTGTAGTTATTTATTTATTTATAGTTATTATTATTTATTGTAGTTATTTATTTATAGTTGTTATTGTTTGTTGTGGTTATTTATTACTAATACTAAGATTTGTTCAGATTTAATTATATTACGTCATGTTTGTTCAGTTAAATATTAAGTATATCAATCGCCACAGATACGCCGCTCGTGTGTGAATGAAATGAACATTGACTGAGCCTGACTCACTAGAAAGTGATGTAAAAGAGACATTTTTTATGTACTAACCATCTTTACTGGCAGCGATGGTTAGAAATTCCTGTATATATGTTAAATTGAAACTGTATATGTAGTATGTTTTTGCAGGAAAAAATAAAATTATTCTATTTAATTTTCCATATGAAAAACTTGTATTGGTTTTGGTACATCATTTAGTTATTTTTTTAGAAATTATTTTGTAAAATACTACAAATGTCAAAAACTGGGTTTTGAATACACATTTTTTTTTTATATGGGCATGTGAGTATTATAATATTTTTCATGCTTATATGTTAGAGGTGTACAAGTAGCTTGTAATTTGAGGTTTAATAAAACTCTAACTCTACTCGAGTTTTAAAAAAACTTGAAAAAATCGTGTCAAGTTTTGCCATATCTTTGAGAGTTAAATGCTATAATCAAGACAAAAGTCCCATTTGTATAATAGATTATAAAGACAAGAATTTTATATAGGCAACTGTATTTAAAGTATGATCATAATATTGTATTTGTAATGGAGATGTTCTCGCGATGTATTCAGATTCGTGATTCACGCACACCAGTCTCGATCGTGCAGCCATGGCGATTATGGCTAAAAGTATTCTCGTTATTTATAAAGGAGGCACGTCCAAATAAGCTGTTCTAAATAGCCGTGACTAGTTAATCATACAAAACGTGATAACTGATCACAATCAATCAGTTATTGAACCATTTCAACACTTCATTACATAACTTTTACCAACATTTGAAATTAACAGTTATATTTATTTCAGGTCTATCATTTAAAAATTCATGACTAATACTATTCTAAGAGCAACAATTTTGGAAAGATTGATTAAATTGCGTTCAATCTATAACATAAACTACGCATGGAACATGAACTAATGAAATTGAAAAGCTATAATAATTTGAGATAAAATTAGAGGTGGGCTGAACAGTTACTTTCGGTTATCTATTACAACAGTTACAGATACTATCTGGTACCCGGTTACAAGTAACCGTTACAGTTACTCGGGGTTACTTTTCATTTCAAATATACCAAGTAACCGACGAATACCTTGTAACTGGTGTCTGTTGGCTACTTTATATGGTACATGATTAAACAATGCCAGGTTATTGTTACAATTGGAAAATAAATAATAGTCTATAAATAAAGCCTTTAGATATTGAGCATAAGAAGAAAGTTTTGATTTACATAAGTTGCAAATAGCAATGAGCTAAAGAAATCCCACATTCCACTAGTCTTCCTCCTATCCCCATTTATTCTCACTTTTAAAAACAAAAATTTATCACAAATAAGAAATCTTATATAATTAACTAATTTTATTTAAAATCAAAATAGACGTACATTCTTTCAATCACTTATTGTACAATCCTTCGATCACTAATCAATGTTTCCAACTCAGGTGGATTTCCAAGCCCAGTCAAACTACGTATTAACTACAAAGTGGTGAGTAAGTTGTGTATCTATTCTACAGAGACAGGTTTCAGTAGGAAAGGTATTTTAGGCATTACTGAAGCAGATACAGTAACCTGTGTAACCGAGTACATTCAAAGTACAGGTAGTCCTCGTTATACGCGGTCCCGATTTACGTGGTTTCGCTTATACGCGGATGGGCCGGACCCTCCACCAACACCAACCCACCAACATTCCACATTCCTCAGGTGCGCCCCACCCGTCTGTATCTTTCTCTCGAGCACTGTTGTTTATTTATTCGCATTAGTGGTGTACAATTTACTTCTTGTGGCGTGGCATTGTGAACAATATTGTTGTGAGTTGTGTTATAATGTCGGGAAAACGTGAGAAGAAACAGATAGATGTAAGTAATAAACGTGTTAGACATTCTCTTTCTTTAGAAGTTAAACTTGAAGTTTTAAAACATCTCGATAAAGGGGAGCGTATAATTGATATCCACCGAGTGATGGGCCTTCCAGAGTCATCTATTAGGACAATCCGATCAAATGCTGAAACTATTCGTAAGAGTGTGCAGTCTTGTACAAATTTAAGTTTAGCACGTGTATCTAAGTCCAGATCTGATTCGATGGAGAAAATGGAAAAACTACTGTCAAACTGGATTGAATATTATAATCAGCTCCATGCACCCATTTCGATGGCAGTCATCCAAGAGAAAGCAAGAGCTATCTATACAGAAATTACTAAGGATGATCAAAACGCCCCAGACTTTAATGCCAGTAAGGGTGGTTTGACCGTTTCAAGGCACGCAACGCTTTTCACAGTTTAAAATTAACAGGTGAGGCGGTATCGGCAGACAATGTAGGCGCTGAAACTTTTAAGGCTATAACTTTTAAAAATGTTATTGAAAAGAAGGGGTATACGGCCAAACAGGTTTTTAACCTTGACGAAACTGGCCTATTTTGGAAGCGAATGCCAAGCAAAACATTTATTTCTATTGAGGAGAAAACTGCTCCTGGATTTAAAGCTGCTAAAGATCGCTGCACATTACTCTTTGGTGCAAATGCTTCTGGGGATTTCAAACTTAAACCACTGATGGTTTACCATTCAGAAAACCCCAGAGCACTAAAAGGCTGTGACAAATATATGTTGCCTGTATTGTGGAGGTCGAGAAAAAAAGCTGGATGACGGGTAACATATTTCATGATTATATTTCACTAGTGCTGCAAAATGATTTAAAAGTGTATTGCTATGAAGAAAAGATTCCTTTTAAAATTTTGATTCTGGTAGATAATGTTCCAAGCCACCCTCCTGAAATAAGTGAAATAAATGAGAACATTAAAGTTATGTTTCTACCCCCGAACACTACGTCCATATTGCAGCCTATGGACCAAGGTGTTATTTCAGCTTTTAAAGCCAACTATCTTAAACATACATTTTCTTTACTGATTAAAACTTGTGATGCTGATGATAAATTATCTATTAAGGACTTTTGGAAACAGTTCAACATCAAAATGGCTATTGATATCATAGGCAAATCCTGGAATGAATTGAAACCTAAATGTATAAATGGTGTTTGGAAACATTTGTGGCCAGAAATCGTCAAATATGATGTAGAAATGACTGAAAATGTCAGAACAACGTCAAAAGATATTGTGGATATGGCACAGCGTGTGGGATTCACAGACGTAGATGAAGCGGATGTTGATGAATTGATTACACTACAAGAAGAGCTAAGTACCGAAGACCTATTAACAATAGAAGATGATAGGTTTTCTGAAGGATCCGATAAGGAAGAAGAACCTGAAAGTGTTAAAACCTTGACTAGTAAAGGAATGGCAGAGGCTTTCTGTATGATTAATAACGCTTTAAATTATTTTGAAGAGAACGACCCAGATGACACGAGGAGTGCTAAGGTTAAAAGGGAAGTTGAGAATGTGATTAAGTGTTATCGTGAACTATATAACAATAAATTAAAAACAACAACCCAGCTCTCGATTAAGACATTTTTCTCCCAAACAGCTGAAAAGGTACAAACACCTAGTAAGAAGACGTCAGACGTAAACAAAGGCAGGCAGTCTGACCCTCCCAGCCCAGTGGCAGGCACATCAAAAGATTGAACTACTGTATATGATGTACTTTTTTAGTTATGTACTGTACAGTACTTTCATTACTTTTTATTGTCCTTTTCTCTTTGAATTTAATTTTTAATTAAAGTATGCCTATATACATTTATACTGTACGTTCTTATTTTGTTTGTTCATGTAGTAGTCAAATTTTAATTCAATAAAAAGTGTTGATGAATTATAATAGGCCTACATTTTTATTATATTTCTAAAAATAATCTTTTGATAATCTTATGATATTGTAGTTTGAATTGCGTACAGTACTAATAAGCAGTAGGCCGGCCTGCTGTGGCTACAGTGGCGTAACCCGCTTTAGCTCCGACTCGTTATACGCGGTTTCGTTATAAGCGGCGCTTAGGCGGAACGTATCTACCGCGTATAACAAGGACTACCTGTAACAGGAACAAAAGTACCGGCAAATGCAAAAGGAACTTTAACAGTTACTCTTGGGACAGAAGAGTACTGGGTATAAAGTAGCCGTTACAGTTATGTGTACCATTGATTATATAAACCTACAATAGATAAACAATCTTACAGGAATATTTTTGGCAATAATTTTGTTAGTTTGTGTAGCCCGCAGCCACAGCTGGTTTAAACTGCATTACATACATGGGACTACACTAGCGCTCTACAATGGACCACAAAAACAGCTGATATTTTGAGACTCAAAATTTAACATTGGATGGGAAATCTATTTGTGTATAAAATCAATGCTTGTACTCACCTCTAGATAGAATGCCCAGAACATTTTTGTTCTGGAGCTGTAACTAATGAAATAACGATTAATGAAGCTACTACCAGTACATCGCCAACTCGACGAGTCCCATTATAAAATGTACTGCTAGCCGTGGATTCGACTTGTTATCCATTTTGTTTTGATTTTTGTTCACATTCACACAAAAGATGGGAATTACAGTTACTTTTTCGATAACCTGTTATGTAATTCTATTATGTTCTGGTAATGTGTTATGTTAATCTGTTATTTATGTAACCTATTACTCTCGACGCGTTGCCATTGACGTTCCAGACAGTTATTCTGTTATGGCCTAACATTACTTATCGGCTCGAAGCCTCGTAATTCTTTGTGGCTGGTCTAGCTAACATTCCAAGTTACTAAAGGTTATGAAGTTGAAGTTATGCCTTATGTTACGTTACAATAATGAGTTACAGGTGTTGCGGCTTTGCTTGACGTTACTGCTCAAAGTTTGTTCTGTTATCGATAACTTAACTGTACAATAAGTTTCGTTCGTAGTTCAGTTACAGTTCCGTTTACTTCTCAGCGTGCTATATTTACTGTCCATTACCACTATGCGTCACAGTTATATGTTCGTTATAACCTTACCATGCATCATTACTGTGAGATGCAAAAATAACCGGGTATTTTGTGTTACCTGTTAAATCTATAACAGGTTACATTGCTGTAATCTTGTTATTTATCCTGTTTTGTTAAATAACGCCCATCTCTTGACAACTCAACTTGACATATGAAAGTACGAATAGTTTGATGAAAACGAAAACAAAGTCGGATGTTGTTATCGCTAGTTAGCATTGTATTGCCAATTAATTATTTTGTTTCTGTTAGTGGAAACAAAACATTGTAGTCAATGGTGAAAGTAAGGTTAGCCTAGCTGAAACGAACATACGAGGTACGTCCAGAAAGTAAGTTCCGTTTCCATTTATATCCGCTGCAGCGCTGCGATCGCAGTTCCGCGCATGCGCGGCAGACACTCTGTATCAAGGAGAAGAAACGTGCGCCATTTTGAGATCGCTGTCAGTCTCGTACGCTTTGTTGTGCTTGTTTAAAATGTCAGTGTTGATCGAAAATCCCGCCGCTTGTGAAATCAGATCTGTGATTCGTTTTCTGAATGCTAAGAAAGTGAAACCGATTGACATTTATCGGCAAATTTGCGAGGTTTACGGACAAAATGCGATGAGTGATTCAATGGTGAGAAGATGGGTCCGACAGTTTAATGAAGGACGTAATGAAGTGCATGATGAAGAACGAAGTGGGCGTCCATCTTTGATTACAGAAGAACTGGTTTGATCTTTGATTACAGAAGAAAACCGCGAGGTCAAACAATCAATGCAGAAGTTTACTGCGAGACACTGAGGAAATTGCGCCGCGCAATACAGAATAAGCGCCGAGGATTTCTGTCCAAAGGTGTTGTTTTTCTTCACGACAATGCACGACCACACACTGCAAATGTGACGAAAAACCTCATACAGGGATTTGGCTGGGACGTGTTTGACCATCCTCCGTACAGCCCTGACCTCGCTCCTAGCGACTTTCATCTGTTCTTACATCTGAAGTCTTTCCTTGGCGGTCAACACTTCAACGATGACGAAGAGCTGAAAAAAAATGTTTCCAAATGGTTGAAGACACAGGCGGCAACCTTCTATGAAGAAGGCATAGAAAAACTTGTGCCACGCTATGACAAATGCCTGCAAAATTTCGGCAGTTATGTAGAAAAGTAGTTTAAGAGTTGTAGATTTTAGTGCAATAAATATTTTTTCTGTATCTGTAGACAAATTATTTTTATTACCAAACGGAACTTACTTTCTGGACGTACCTCGTATTATTGTGTAACTGATGTTTTATGGATTATTAGGCTTAACTTTCAATTGAACAAAAACATTACAGATTAATAGTTTTGTGAATATTTGAAATGTGTAAACATTAGTATGCAAAGTACTTGGGAAATATAGTAAAAAAATGGATTTTAGTGACTCTTTCCACGTCTATTGCTGTATTCTTTATATATTTAGAAAATTAATTTAAATTTGTCAATTTGATTTGATTAAGGTTTATAGATCAACTTTCATGGCAGTTAGTGGTAAGAATGTATGTAAGAATGTAAGGCTATTATATACTGTTTTTAGTTCCAGATTGCAATTTTTGTATAGTTTCAATTTTTTTAATTTTTACTCTGAATTTATTTTAGGCCCTTTTTAAAAGTTATGGCAAATATTTCACATATTATTTTATAGTTATTCAATATACATATATCTTTATTAATATTTATAC